>PVIR01010936.1:0-48708 GCA_004026965.1 Petromus typicus | reverse complement strand
AATGAGAATTAAGTTGTGTCTTATACTGGTACAAATCCCCATTATGGAGTGCAATCATGATGTGTATATTTAATGTACCAATAAAGATAATTTAAAAAAAAAAAAAAAAGAAAAGAATCAAAGGAGAAGTCAACATAATCCATACAGGAATTTTTTCAAGGACTGTTGTAATTGAGAGGAGAATAGAAATGGAGAAGTAGCAGGAGGGTAAAATAAAGTCAAAAAAAGGCTCTTGTGTTTATAAGTGATGAAAATGATCTGGTCGAAAGAAAATCTGATGAAGGACTAGGGATATAGCTCAGAGGTTCCGGCGCCTGTCTGGCAAGCGCACCGACCTGGGGTGATCCCCGGTAACCACATAACAATACTGGGCGTGGAGACTCACCCCAGCAGCAATCAGTACCACATACCACAGTGTCGGGCATGGTGGCTCACGCCTGTAAGCCCAGCACTCAGGAGGCAGAGGCAGGAGGATTGCTGTGCTGTGAGTTTGAGGCTGAGCTTAGGGCCAGCCTGAACTACAAAGCAAGATTCTGTCTCAAAAAGAAAGAAAGAAAAGAAAATCTGATGAAGCAGATGAGATGTAGAATATTGCAGTGGCAGAGATATCAGTAAAGAAATGGAAACTGAGGATCCAATGTACAAGCTAGGCAACTAGAGTCTCCCTGGCCATGAGAAGAAGGCATCATTTATCTTTGAAAGCTGGAGAAAAAGCAGAATATAGGAGGAAAGATACAGGCAGATCTGGCAGTGAGTTGTGAAAGCAGACCTCATTTGACCATTTGGTCAGTAACTAGACATAACAATGAGATAACATTAGAACTTTGTAAAAAAGAATAAAGTGTAAAATAATCACCTGGGAGAGAAGCAAATTGAATTTGCTAGAGGAATACAGCAGGATAGGCCTGCAGGACTGAGTGTGCACTTGAGATTTGAGGTCATAAATTTAATCAGACAAATGGGTATTTCTCTCCAACCACATTCAGCTATTTGATTTTGGTCATAAGAGAAAACAGAGCTATATTAAGTAGAGTTGTATCTGGCAGGAGAAAATCAGGGAACTAAGCTGTGAGGGGAGTAATTAAAAACTATTGCTGGGCCAGGAGAACAGTGAAGACATGGGGGTCGGGGGGGGCAGTGGAAAAGAAGAATAAGGAAATAAATAAATAATATGGCGAGGAAAAGAACACAAAGGACAGAAGTTCCTGACAGGACCAAGAACGTTAAGGTAAGAGTCCAAGGAAAAGTGCACTAGAAGGACAAGAAGTGGTGACTTTGTGGCAGATGCTTGGTATTTTCACAGTAGGATCACTATTGCCAAAGACAAGCTTTAAGGTTTCAATGGACAGACTTCTCCAGAAAATACAATCAACAGAGTCAGGGTGAGGGTGACTTACGATGGGCTTTGGCTCAAACAGTTGCCATGAACTCCCAGAATCAGCTGTCTATAAGTTTAAGAATGAACTAACAGGAAGATGGCTCAGCCTAACAACAGTACTGCATTCAAAAGGCCAGAGAACCAAGAGTTATGATGTCTAAAGGTAGGAGAAAATGAGTATTCTGACTTAGAAGAGTGAGAGAAATTACCCTTTCTCTCACTTATCAGCTTAATTGAGTCTTAAACTGATTGCATTATGTTCATTTAGACTGGGTGTCTTCTTCACTCAGTAGACTCATACAAATGCTAATCTCTCTGGAACTAGCCTCACAGACATACCCATAAGGGATATCTGTCAGCTGTCTGGACATTGTGTATCCTTGCCTAATTGACACACAGGGTTAACCATCACCAGGAATGGCCAGGAAGTAGGTGTGAGGAGGACAAGATTATCCATGGAGAGCTCAGCTAAGGCTATCAGCAGTCAAAGTGGTTATCCTCAGACCAATGGCAAGAACTGTAGAGATAACTACTTCAACCACCTATTAACTATTCAGTAACTGATAAATCTGTCATGTTTTCTTGAGGTAACTTGGTTAAAAGAAAGGTACTCCTATTAAACTAAGGATGTATGTTTTCACCTATTCTTTGTATTTTCCTAGAACAGCTAATAAATAATAACCATTTAATAAGTGCTTGCTATGTACCAGTGCTTACATACACTTGCTACATACCTCCACCACACCTTCTATGCCCTACTTTTCCCTTAGCCTTAAAGTTTGACCATCTCTCCTCTGGTACACAATACCAGATGCTCACAATTTAAAAGAAGAGCGATTTAATTTATGTATTTAAGGGATTCAGTCCATAGACAGCTAGCTCCAAAACAGAAACAAGATGGTAGAAAGGTGTGGCCAAGCCAATGCAGAGCTGCACAGCTGGAAGCAAAGCAGGTAAACAGCATCAGAAAGGCATGGAGGGACAACATAATGATCCCAAGATCTCCCGCTTTGTGACCCACCCAGACACCCAGCAGAGTGCTTTACTATTCCAATAGGCAGCTCTCAAACCATCCGGTTGATAATCCAGTTTAACCACCATGGTATGATATGAAGGTGGAAAGTAAATCACATGTGAGGAGTAAGCTAAGACACATAAATGCCTCAAAAAAACTTATAAATTTGTTAGTACTTTTAAACAAAGACTATTTATTTAATCACCATGTTTCCTCTGCTTTCTGTTGAGGATTTGGTCAGCTTCTGTTATCCTTAGTAATCTAACTTCAGTCCCAAATTAACATATCCCACATTGAAAAATTTAAGTCTGAGTTTTAACTAAATTCTCTTTTCTTGTAAAATAACTTAGCTTCATTATTCAAATATGCCTTTTGCAATCTCACTTCCCACTCCAAGAAATTTATAGAGCATTTCTTCTCACCCAACAGAGTGTACGTCCTCATGTGTCCAAGCGTGTTTCCAAATTTCATGTAAACCAGCATTCAGAATCCTTCCCAAGGGGTCAGATTCTTAAACCACTTCAGCTATACTTCTTGTTTGAGCCCAAGAGAACCACAAAAGGATTAAAAGAAGAGTCATGCCAACAGCTGAATGAGAGGCTTATCTGAAAAAGTACTAAAATATAATGAATAAATATTCAAGTTCAAATTTTGAAATGATGCTGTGGCAAAGTTACTGTACTCTCAAACACCCCTGTCTACTGTAGAACTGGTTCCCTTATTTATTTTATTGAGTTAATTGGTACAGTTTAGGAATACATTATGATCATACTCCACATTGAGAATTTGTACCTGTACATGACGTATCTTGATCCTTCTTTTTTCCCATTGCCCTGCCCTCCCTACATCGCACCCCCATCTGCATTAGCTGTATATATTCAATACAATCCTGATTGAAATCCCACCAGCATATTTCCCAGAATATTGATCAATTTTAAATGAAAATTTGTAGGTGAAGTCAGTAAAAGGTCAACTAGAATCAGCTGAAATCCCAAAAGCTGAGGGACAAAGGTTTATGGCAGTACAATAGATTCTATAACCTAAATATAAATTCTTTGTCTTCTAAGAAGTTGTCCAACTTGGCATAAAGAAAAGAAAACTAAATAGAGAACATTCATCTTAACACCAAGTATATCTCACTTGAAGTGAAGTGACTTTTCCTAGTTGACAGTGTTAGTAGCACAGATGGTGTTTAAACACAGGTGACCTGGCACAGACCTACATCCTGAGGTCTTACCTTGTCTTTGATCTTATGTTTTTCTTTCAAAATATTGATACTGGTTTGGCAAGCAAAAATAAATCACACTGTTTCTTTGCACAATTCTTTCCAACAGATATTTAATTTCTCTCCACCTCCACTAAATAAGTGCTAAGCAACTATTTAAAGAACATTGATTTTAAAGGATATCAAATCATGAGCCCTCCTGAGACATGCACTTGTTCCCCATCCAGCCCTGGGTGGTAGGTTGCCTTGTACCTGTTCTTTGTCTCTAGTTATGTAGTTTCTCCTGCAAGACAGTCTTTCATTGGTGGCTCAGTCCTGTGATTTCTTTAGCCAATAGGATGTGACAAAAAGAGGCTTGAGCCATGCTTTTGCTCCTAGGTTTGTTCTCTGGCAACCCATCCTGAACAGAAAAAGAACCCCAAAGATCCACCGGACCTAGAACACTGAGACCTCCAGAGCAGATCACAACCTCCACCCCGACATTTCACCTAGCCAGGCCCCCCTCAGCTGAGCCCTAATCAGACTTCAGATGCAGGAGCAAACGAGAATTATTTCCTGTACTGCCTTGCGGAATAGGTTTCAACCGGGGATTTAGCTTAAGCGGAACCGAGCTTACCTTCCAAGCACAAGGGCCTGAATTTGATCCCCAATACTGAATAATAATAATAATATAAACAAATTGGATCTACCCAAGTACTTGGAAAAGCAGATGCTCTGCTGGAATACTTCTTGAAAAGCACTGTATTTCAGAATAGGTTTCAATCGCCATCAATTTGATCAAAGTTAAGTGGTGCAGTCTATGAAGATTCATAGTCTCAGCCTCTCACTCTAACCTGATAAAGGATCCACAAAAGCCTAACCACAAATACTCTACACAGAAGGATCTTTTCAATGTTCTCTGAGAGCAGAAGGACCTCATCATTTAGAATTTATGTGAAACTCTAATTCTTTCTTGTGAACAAGCAGAGAAGAAAACTTCAAGAGGAATTGTGGAAGGGCATTTGGAGAACTTCCATATTATTTTTTGTTTAAATATTTGGTATGTTACTGACACAAAGAGAAAAATGAAGGGGGCAATTGAGAAATGAAATTTTCCTTCTCATTGCAGGAGTGATGGTTTACATAAAAATATGTGAAATTACATAGAGGGTGAAGGAAGCAGGAAAGCAATTCATGGAAGCAGGAGAAGGTAAAAAAGGGAGGAGAGCAAGCCCTAAGTGTGTAACAAGGCTGCCAGGAAGACACACCTCCGTGAGCCAGGAACCTGTGGTCACAGACAGGGAACAGGTGAGAAATTTCATGGATTTTTTTTTTATCTCTATCTTTGTAACTGGGATCATGCCAAAGTGGAATTTTGAAAACCTTTTCTCTGAGGAACTATTTTCTTACATTATGATTCATTTTACAGTGTGAACATCACATTGAATCATTTGCCTCACAAATTTTATGTAACACCCACTCTGCATCAGGTGCTGTTGTTGTGTAAGTGAAGAAATCTAAGTACTAAGTACAGTATTATATTGTGAGGGCTGTCAAACATCGACCTATAAATCACTTTTGAGCATTTCATTTCTCTAAAAATTAAGAACCACGTTGGTCTACATTCTAGTCCCCTGAGTGCATCAAAGAGACTAAAGGAACTGGAGGGTTAAAAATAGATGGGGTGACTAATTTTTAAAAAGAAACAGCAATGCAATTTCTACATTCAATGAATAAGTCAAAATTGTGATACAAACAACTGATAAGTCAGTCAGGAATGGCTTCATTCCAACTGGCTGGCAGTACAACAAATACAGCCAGTAGCTTTAATCGATGCTCAGCTGAAAAGAAGATAGTTTACTGCCTGCTGTTTTAGACACCTGATGACAATTCGGGAGAATACATTTGATCTACCCCCTCTTCAATTAGACACTGTCTATTATGGGAATCATTTTCAGAAATATCCCAAGCACATTTTAGATTTTGAAAAGGATAATTTACACCATGGAAGTGTGGAAAGCTAGGCTGAAAAGCCATATATAGAAATCAAAAAGATTTCCAACTGCCTAACAGCTTGTTGGATTGGGAAAATTCTAGTTGGGATAGAGCAAAGGACTTTACTGTCATGAGCATAAATCCTGTCCCAGGATAGAGCCTATCTTATTAGATTAAAATGGGAATTAATTGACTCTTTCCACATAACAGGATCTATTTCAGAGCACAAGCACCGGTTTATGGGAAAATGAGGGAGAACAGCAGAGTAAGGTATAAAGGACTTAAAAGCAGGGATAGTATTCATTTCAACTGAGTAAGGGCAAACAAAACACAAGGCAGTCCTTCTCCATTTGGAAATTGATGATGATGAAGATGGCACAGAGATGGGATCTGGAAGACAATAATGCATTTTTGAGAGAGAAATTAATTATAACATTTTCCCATTTAAAAGCAAAGAAGAATAGAAGTAGATCATTTAATGAACAATCATGACAGCAGCAAGATTTGAAGAATCAAGCAGGCTACGAAGTTTGAAAGATAAATTACATTCCATTAAAGCATTACTGAAATCAATACATCTTTACTACACATCACTAAGGCTGCATGTTAAAGTCCTCAGAAAGACACTAGTGCAACGAGAGATGATTATAGCTTGGTACTTTTATCTTTGAGCTAGATTTTACTTATGTAATAAATGCTATCACTATGATGGGTATATAGAATGTCCATGCAAACAGACAAGTAAAACAAGCCTCTTGCTTTCTTTTTAATGTGCATTAGTCAACAACTAAAGAGATCTAAGTCTAAAGTGTCACTGCTCTGGTGGTAACACTGCCATATCAGTATTACACCATGATCTTTTCACAGAAAAAGATGCCTTTTTAAACTTCTTAAGCCCAAAACATAAACTTGTGACTAAAAGTTAGTTTTACATTTTATTTAAGGTACATACTAAATTATAATACTAACCTGGTGAAAGTCTTAAGGTTTCAAAGACAAGCAGACATTTAGGTATCTTTTCATTTCTTCATTTGCAAACAGACACTATGTAAAGGATATTATTTCTCAACCCAGGGAGGGCTGACTTCTGTACTTGTAAGTGGAGATGTCTTGCCGAGTGGGCTAGCCCACGAATGATGCCATTTGGGAAATAATTTATTTGAATCAAGATAAAACTATAGTTTATTGCTTTGTCTCCTTTGAAAAGAGATAAAACTGATGGATTCATGCAGAAAAAGGTGAGTTTTTCAGCTTCTGCAGAAAAAGTGAATCAAGAAGGATATATAATATTAAATAAAAGGCACACAAAATTGTGATTTAATTCAATTATTGCTCAACTTCTATTACTTGCAGGCTCAGAACAAACATTCCAACTGTTTGTGGTCAGATATGATCTTAGACTTCAGAATTCTAGTTCTGCTTCTCCTTTAGTTACTCACTATGGGGCCAGAGGCAAATAAATTACCACAATTACTTATTTTAGATAGTAGTTCAGTGTGTGCTCATTATCTCAAAGATCTCTCTCAAAATTATTATCCCCTACACCAGTGAATACAAGGATGAAAAACTTAAAAGTCAAGTTACAAGTATAATTATAATGCTAAAGGTAATTTTAATTTATAAAATATAGAAAATGGATTTGCTAGTCTAGGAAGAAATCAGTGAGTGGTGGGAAATCTTGTATAGCATATCCTTCATCTGATGACTTATCCTTTATATGTAAAGTAAATTATTCTCTGTATTCAAGGGAAGGTGCACTTGAAAAGCCAGTAAGAAACAAGTATCGTGAAGCCAAAGATACACAGAAATAAAACTCCAGGGAAAATACCAGAGTCCGCTTCTTTCCTCCATGAGTGCAGCTATAATGATGTTCTTCAAAGCCTGAGAAAATGAGGCAGATGTGACAAAATAGACAGACAGAAAGACAGACAGACAGACAGAGAGCAAGAGAGAATGAGAGTTCTCTCCATTAAACAGCTTCAACTTCAGAACTTCTTTGGAATGCAAGTCATATTCTGGACTTAAATCCCTTTCCAGGTCACCATGCTCTGCATGAAATAACTCCAGAGATCTGAAGGCAAAGTTATCAGTGAAAAGAATTATTTAGTTTCCAATTAGAGTTCTATTTCATAGTGCAACACAGATCATTTGAATGTTCTGTTCTCCTTTTTATGATACAGAAAATTTTATCAAATATTCTGCCAAACAGTTCACTGTCTCTTTTTCTTACAGGGTCACAAAAATTCTCACGAAATTTTAACAACCATCTTTACTTTGTGTCACTCTGTGGTTTATATCAATATAGCCATCAAGGCCAAAATACACCGTGAAGTAAAGCATCTTAAATGAAAGGCTTTTAAAGATTTGAGATGCCCGTATTTGTTATTCCAACAGTAGCTGTAGGAAGAGTGGCATTAATTATTGAACTGAAGGTAGATGAATACATTCTTCATGTGTGTTCAAAAGCACTCCAGGAGCAAAGTCACAATCGTGAATCCTTCTGAGCGCCTGCACCTGCTTTCCAAGCTGCCTTTGCTATCCTTGAAGAACCACCTGACACCAACAAAGTCCCTCTGTTTTAACTAGAGACTTTACTTGAAAGAGAATTGAAAAATCCACATGCTGCCTAACTTTATCTACCAGGCCACTTATTAAGTCAGTAACTTATCCCCACACAAACTACTTTTGTGTCTCTAGGTGCCATATTCAGAGAAATCTCAACTCTTTCTCAAAATACATTACTGAAATATCTCTTTGGTTCTCTTTCTAGCAAACAGGTACTGATGTAGTTTTTCCTTGTTTTATTATACAGAAAGCTCTGAAAGGTTCTAGTCAGAAATAAAGAAGACATTGCTGCCATTTTTGTGTGGGAAAAATCAGGCTTCGGAACACAGCTTAAATCTACCTGGTAAAGAAAGAGACTTAAAGAATTCAAATATAAAATGGAAAAAAATCTCATTAACTGACAAAAGAGTCGTGTGCATAATAATTCAAGGCATAAGGAACAGTCCCAATTTTTAAGTAAACTGATTTGGATTCAGCACTAGAATTTTGTGACATAATAATTACGAAAATTGGGGAACTTATCAAAAAAGTAACTGAGTGTGTTTTGTTTGAAATGGAGAGTTTCCACAGCAGGATAAAGACGGAATCAAGTATTTCCCAAGTGATGAGATTTTTGTGTTTTTCATTGTTTTTGACCTCACACAGATTGTATTATGTCACCCTCATCCTCTTTCCCATCTTAGTTCAAATAAGTTTTTTAACTCCAAATCGCTATGAAGAGTAGTCTGTGCATAAAAAGTGATCCCTAATGTTCACAGACAGAGCTTGTCAATATTTACAAAGCCCGTCTGCCACGTGATTAATTGTTAGTTGGTCTCCAACCTCTCACAGCTTTTTGTTTTGCTGTTTTTTCCTCCCTCATAGCCATTCTCTCCAACTTTTTCTAGTATCTAAACTCTCTGGAGATTTTTCCTTCAGCTTGCTTTCATAATTAAACTGCTGGTAAAAATTTAAGACAGCATTGCCTAAAATATGTTGGACAGAACACTAGATTCACATTATATTGATGTGATGTATTTTTTCAAAAGGCTTCCATGGTCAAATATATTTCCAGAAGTGTCATGGCAAAATTATTTTAGGCTTTGGGAGCTTTAAAATGTTAATATTCATTCTGATTTATCAGATGAGAACTATGGTATATAATATTTCCCAGGCTCAGGGATCTTTCCAGGAAACAATTTAGGAGGACTTTGAGTTGTGTAGAAAACACTCAGAAATGCCAGAGAGAGAAGGAACTTAGACTTGTGAGGGTAGTTCCACCCTTGAGGCTTTGCTGACTCTGGTCAGTACAAAGGCTGGCACCACAGTCGTACGCCCAGGAGCCCTTAATGTGAACTCCTCACTGATTTCTATAGTACGTTGACCTATTCAGAGAAAATGCCTAAAAAAGGGACAATATTTAGGTTCAAAATATGACTGTTCTGAATAGAATATGGCCTCAGATACAGACTAGGCAGATTTTAATTTTAGATGTACTGTTTACATTTTGCTCTAAACACACCTTACTGCTATCTTTCCACATTAAAAATTAATTTTATTTATATAAATTAATGAATTCAAGAATCATTTGGTTAATGCTTACTATATGCCACAAATTATGTAATAATCTCAATAAATATTTGATAATGTTCTAAAGCATAATAATAGTATTCGGTACTATAACTTTTATAGCCACAACACAAGCATTTTAATAACCACTAAGCAAAGAAGATTTTGTTAAATCAACAACTGAAACAAATCAACTGTGAACTAAAGAGTTCAAATGAAATGTTTCTTTTTTCTTTTAGCTTATATCCATGAAAGATGACAAGTTGTATTTAGGTACTTGTTGTCTAACTGGTGTATATTTACATCTTTTATATTTATTTACATATCATTTTTCTCATCTGATCACCAAAATGTCCATCAAAATAGTTCTTGTACAGCCTAATTCTTCTAGAGCACAATTTGAATGTATCTCAAATAGTTCACACTTTAAAAAGTGTTTGAGTCTGTTGGGTGTGGTGGTGCACATCTATAATCATGCACATCTGCCCAGAGGAGGCAGAAGAAGAAGAATTACCTTGAGTTCAAGGCCAGTAGGGGCTATATAGTGAGTCAAGGCCAGAGTGAACCACATAGTGAGGCCCTATCCCCATCCAAAAAAAGAGAAGAAAAAGTACTTAAGTCCTCTTACAGCAGCAAAACTTTCTACTCCATTATAAAGATAACATATAGAATATGAACAAAATGTTTCTAAAATATTTTATTCTAAATCTCAACAGTGGATAAACTCCAGCACAATCAGTAAATTACTACTTCTTTGTATTAACCTGTCAGTGGAAACTGAGACCACCTCCCAGAATGCCTAATATATAGTCTGAAAGTTTCTAATAACATCCCTGTTTCATACATGATGCCTTCCTAAACATAAAAAGTTTAATTTTCAGCATCTGAAGAAGCACAGTCTTTTATGGTACATGTGAAATAAAGCATTGAACCAGTGCAGAAAACATCAGCAGTCATAAATTAAAAGAGCATCGGTAAGATGCACAAAGGGCGTGTCAAGTTGAGAACTTCAGGCAGTTATTATCATATAGATTGGTCTTAAAGTCAAGTAAAAAAAATGCCAAGGAAGGAGGCAATTTCCAGTCAGAAGACAGAGTGACACGGGAGGACTAAATTACCTAGAAGATTCAGCTCTGTTACTATCACTCTATTGCTAAATCTGCCAGACAGAATCTGAAGTCTTTTATGCCAGGACTGTGATGAAATACTTGGTAAATTAACTGTTATTAAATTTCAACTGCATTATTTTCACCCGATTCCATCCATAAAATATTTTACTAAGTTATGCATATGCTAGATATATAAAACGCCTAGGGAGCACTCACACTGGAAGCACTGTTCTGGTAAACACATTTGATTCCATTTTTATAACTGAAAAGGCTCAACTGGGTCACTAATGTTTTGAACCAAAGAAGGATATTTCATCTGCAGAACTCTGAATTTCTTAAACATTATCATTAATCCTCAGAACATATCTGTCACTGTGGGGAGGTCTGGGACTAGATGTTCTTCTCTTAAAGAAAAAATTCTGACACAGGGTCCAAATCAGAGACTTAAACCTCAGGAAATCCTAAAATTCTAGCGATATCTATACAGGTCTAACACATTCAAGCCTCTTAAATCAAAGAAATCCCACAGCACACCTGAATTTAGCTTAGAGAGGGAAAAACTGGACATCTGAGAGGGATGAACTATGTATTCCAACAATGAAATTTTGTCCTCCTATTAAAAAGAGCCAAGGGCCGGGGAGTTAGCTCAGTGGTTCCGGCACCTGTCTTGCAAGCGCAAGGGCCCGGGTTCGATTCTCCGGTAACCACATAACAATACTGGGTGTGGAGACCCACACCCACACCCAGCAACAACCAGTACCACATACCACAGTGCCGGGCGTGGTGGCTCACGCCTGTCATCCCAGCACTCGGGAGGCAGAGGCAGGAGGATTGTGATGTGAGTTTGAGGCTGAGCTCAGGGCCAGCCTGAACCACAAAGCGAGACCCTGTCTCAAAAAACCTAAAAAAAAAAAAAAAATATGCATCACAAAAGTCTCAACAAATGTTAAAAAGTATGAATTGGTGTGGAACTTTTACCTAAGTCCATATTCTTGTATTTTTAATTTGGAAAATCTTGCTTCACGCTAGCAATTTGCTGTTTTCTTTTTAGAGGGGAATGGGTATATTTGACTCACAACTCGTAGAAGTTTCAGTCTGTATCAGCGGGCTCCAAGGCAGGGATGGAAAGCAGACATGGCACAGCAGAAACAACGCGGCGCGCACCGGACAGCGCAGGAAGCAAAGGGAGAAAGAGTTCTCCGCCTCTTCCTCCCGCTTTTATGTCCATCCGGGCTACTGGGATTGGTTACGGCGGTGCTAAACCTCCCACTCAGGTGTACCGGTTTAGTAATCATAGTCCCTTAATACATTCCAGATGCAACTATCTGTGAAAAAGAAAGTCCCACCTCAGCTGCATGAGGCTTTGGGAAGACAGCTAAACATAAACCATAGCACTATGCTCCTGAACCGGGCAAAGTCTCGTTCATATCCCTTTACACAAAAAAGCATTTCGTCCATCTCTGAGAGGTGCCAAAGTTCTGATAGTTTCAGCACTGCGGAAAAGTCCAAGGTCTCTTCTGAAATTTAAGGCAAACTCTTAGCTGTGAGCCCTCGTACAAAGGAAAAGGAAGTTAAACACTGCTAACATTCAGTGGCACAAAATAAATGTTATGATTCCTAAAGGGGCAAACAGGAGGATACAAAAGAATGAGACCTAAGTAGATCCAAAATCCAGCAGGGCAAACATTAAGTCCTATGTAGAATTCAATGTCAGCTGTGGCAAGTTGTGAACTTCCAGGGGTTGGGTGACTCCGCCCCTGTGGCACTGAAGCTTGTTAGATCTCTCATGGCTTCTCTCTTGGTCTGGCTCTGCTCTTTCCTTGCAGTTTTCCTTAGCTGATCCACCCTCCTGGCTGCTCCAAGCCTCTGGGAACTTCACCTCTGGCTTCACATTCACAATTTCACAACTTCCCTTTTTCTTACCTGTAGGGGCCCAGAGCCTAATAACCAAATCTCAAGAAACAACTTCCCTAAGCTGCCGCTATTTTGGAACATTGGGAGGTTGCCACCATTCTGGAACAGGGTGCTCTGCAGCTTTCCTCTCAAAACAAAATCCTTTGTCTTCATAACTCTGTCCTGCTCCTGCTTCCTGTGATGCCCCCCAGCCATGTTTTCCCTTCTCCTGTTCCTTCTCAGCAATCAACATCTGCTTTCCTCTGTCTTTGTAGTCCATGGATTTACTAGAGCTCCCTTTCTGGCAAAACTCAAAACATTTTAAATCATTTTGCTGGTCTTCTTGCTCTTAATTCTTAACATAGATCTGGCTAAAAGGCCCCCAACAGTAGCCAGGCCACTGCCTCAGTATTCAATTGCCTTGGAATTTCTTCTGCAAGATTAATTAGTCCACCATCCCAATTTCAATCTCAGGCAAGTCTTTGGACATGAACAGGCAAACTCCCCATAACACATCATCTGGAGTCAATAGACAATGCAGTCTTTCTTCCTTGCAGAAACTTCCCTACCCTGGCCTTTCCAAGCTTTCTGGTCTTCTAAACTCTGACCATAGTCTTCCATACAGAAACAACCAGAAATGTTCCAGCTCTATTTCTTCAGATAGTGACTCCTAATATTTCAGCAAAATCTGAACACAAGCAAAATTCACATAAACTTTCTTTTAAGTCATAACACACATCATGTAGAGGCCAGAACCAATGCAGTCCTTCCTGCAGAAACATCATGCGTCTGGTCTTTACTTCCCTTCTGAACTGCTGGGCTCTTACTTGAATCTCCCATACAAAGCAGCCTGAAGCATTCCAGCTCAGCTTGTGTAGCCTAAATCCTTGTATATGCCTAAATCCTTCCTAACCCTTCCCACAAGTCAGTTCCAAAGGTGCTTGAGCTAATGGTCAGGTAATGTCACAGCCACAACCCCACTTCCCTGGTACCATATTTCCATTAGTTACTTTTCTCTCATTGCTGAAACAAAATACTTGACCCTCAAAGTTAAAAAGGCTGGGGTTTATGTAGCTTACAGTTTATAGAAGTTTTAGTCCATAATTGGCCAACTCCAAAGCAGGGATGAAAACAGGCATAGCAGACAAAACAAAAACAACATGCCGAGCACCAGGCAGCAAGGGAGGGCAGCAATGTTCTCTTAAAATAACCTCATCCCTGTTTGGTCTAGGAATATGTGTAGTAAGTCAGATGTTCCACCCAGAGCCCCTTGATTAATTTTACTTTCCAGTCTGTCCACTTTATGGAAGGATCACATTATTTCAGTGGCAGCCACCACCCATAAAGGCAAGTCAATATATTTCCTGATTGCTCAGAAGCAATCAGTAATAAGGCATTTTGGGAATAAATACATCTAAAGTTGTGCTGTAATAATAATTAGATTTCCTCTTTCCTTTATTTGAAGAGGAAAATCTATCTATGTCTTTGTGCCAGAATCTACAATACAATCATGGGAAAAGCCATCTCTGTTTTCAAAAAACTCATAGTTAGGACATGCTAACTATGTCCTAGTGGCTTTGACATAATAGTTTTCAGTACTTTTTGTTTTGATTTTTAGTTTACAGTATACTAAATATTCCTGTGATGTGTTAAAGGATGCAGACTTGGCTAGGGGAAATGCTAAGGCTAGATAATCACTTCCTTTATATTAGCACATATTAATTTTACGTGTTAATAGATTTCCCAGTGTCATTTCCATACACTTATATATCATATCTCGATCCTGTCTGCCCATCTATCTAACCTGGAGAATCACTTTTTATTAATTGATTCATTCATTTTTTTTATGAATTTACATATTGGTTAATGTACTAGATCCCAACAATACAGTTAGTAAAACAGAATCCTGTCCTTAGGAATTGCAAAGGGTGGCAGCAATCATTCATACACTATCAAGTATGTATTAGGTACTTACATAAGTCAGCAAGTATGTTAAATCTGGGGATAGTGAAGTTAACATGACAAAGGAGATCTTTGATATGATCTGAATGTTTGCACTTCCCGAAGATTCATGTGTGGACACTATACCCCCAAAATGATGGCATTATAGATAGCTACATTAGGTAAAAATATCATAGACAGTGAGACAGAAATAGCTCCTTGAAGGAGTCAGACAAGAGGATACAAACGCATTATAACTGTGGCTGGAGGAGCACCCGTTGAAGGCCAGGTCTCAAGATACAGATGGAATGACCAGGTCTACATGCCTCCCAGGGAATAAAATAATTGGCATCACCTGGTCCACTGAAGTCTTAATAGACATTAGCCACCCTGATAGGTGACCCAGACCTCCAGATCAATCCCTTCCTTTAAAAAAGTCTTTGTTCTTTCCACATACACTTGCTATGTGACCTGCTTTCCCACTGGATCAATATTTCTTTAGCAGTTATAGTTGTAATCTTATTGGTTGATGTAGTTTTTATTCACCCATGATTTTGTTCTAAAAAATTTCCTTGAAAAGTGGGCTCATTAGCAACTCACTTTCAGTTCTTTTCCTGCCTCTCAGGAGCTATATCTCTCTCATAAAGTTTTTGTACTGTGAAACTCCGTCGTCCCTTAGCATCTATTCTTTGACTTTGAGGAACATGAACTCAGCCTGTCTGACATCCAGCAGGTTGGGAGTTACATTGGTTTAGCCTATATCATTAGGCAGCTCCAAATGGAGAGAAATAAGAGTTTGCTTTTAGTCCATAGATTTTGAATTACGACTCATTTAGGTAATCAGAAAGTGTTGTTCTTGTTTGTCAATTGCTTACACCTTGAATTTTTATGCCATGTCTCTTTTTTATTCATTGTTTTTAGGTAAAATGATGATAAACTTAAATTAATAACATGGGAAAATTCTGATGTCTTTTTAAAGAGATATTCTCCTTTACAGACAAAGTCTTGTATTCCTATTCTACATATGCTCCATTTGGATTACTAGTTGCTGAATTCATTGGTGCTCCTTGCTTGACAGATTTAACTTGCTTTGACTGGTTTATTACCTTATTTTAGACAATAGCATTAAGGAAAAGTAATGTTAGAGCATCCCCTAGTGGCCTTTGATACGAAATCTAAATGTGAATTTATAAATGCTGTAAATTGGATCCTTTATGCAATCTTGTTCATATTTAGGGAGTGTATATGCCTAGTAATAAATCACGAGATTCCATTTGTCAGCTAATAGGCAACAGGCCAGCGACCAGACCTGGAGGAGATGTTTTACTGGATCAGTCTGGCCTGATTCCCCTTCTACACAATAAAAGGGATCGTGCAGCCTGCTCTGCCCAGGTTCCTTTTCAGGTCTGATTACCCACTGGTGAGGAGGAGTCTTGGCTCTTGAGATTCTCCTTTCCCAGGTTTCACTATCAAGGCTGAAGGTGATGACTCGTAGGTAAACAGTCTCAATGACACCATGAGCATGAGAATGAAAGAACCCTTTTTCTCATCTCATTTCTGATCTTTTCCAATCTCTATACTTTTCTTATTTGGAGATGTTGCTGCTAAAGATTAGAGAGGGAAGAACCTGAATTGTCTCAAACTTTCTCTCCCACCCAACAACTAAGACCTTTTAAGTTGAGGCCATAGAGAATGAGTGTTTGCAAACACCAAAGACAGGGAAGTCATTTCAGATGAGGAGCCCATAAGGGACCAAAATACATTCAGTTTAAGGGAGAATCCTCAACTCTTGGCTCTCTCTCCTCTCGTTGGCTTGGCCCTTATCATTTATCTGTGTACAGGAAGGAAATACATCCTCTAATGTGCATGTTATAATTGCTGAACAATGTGTCTAGGTTTTAACCTGTGAGTTTCACAAGTGTGTGGCAGGTATAGAGACACAGAAACTTTATAGTGGATTCTGAGTAAAACTCAGCCTTGTTATTACTATCTAGAATTTATTTTTAAAAAACTAAAAAACATCACACCCTCACAAATTTAGAGATCCAATTCAAAAATGGTCATCTGAAATGAATAGACATTTCTCAGATGAAGAAGGAAAAATAGCAAATAAACATATGAAAAAATATTCCACATCACTTGTCATTTGAGAGAAGCAGATGAAAACAACACTGAGATTTCATGTTAGTCCAGAAAGGATGGCTACTATCATAAAATCAACAAACAAAAATGCTGGTGGGACTGCAGAGAAAAAGGCACCCCTCTCCACTGTTGGTGGGAATGTAGACTGGTGCAACCACTGTGGAAATCAGTGAGGAGATTCCTCAAAAAAATAGGATTGACTCTAATCTTAATTGACTCCAAAAGACTCTGCTATTCCCCTGCTAGGTATAAACTGAAAGAACTAAAAGATTCATATCACAGAGACATATGTGCACCCATGTTCATAGCAGTTCAGTTTGTGATAGCTGAATCTTGAAAACAACCCAAATGCCCATCAACTGGAGACTGGACAAAGATGTGGGGGTATTTATAATATACAGTACTACTCAGCCAGAAAGAATGGTCAATTAGAGACATTCACAGCTAAATGGATGACCTTGAGACCATACTATTTAAGTAAAATACATAGCACACATGTATAAATACCAGTTTCTCTGGTGTGAGAAACACCAAGAGTAAATGAGGACCAAAATGTATAATAGATAATGTAAAAATAGGAAATAAAGGCCCAAACAGGTAGGGAAAGGTGAGGAGGATCGGGGGAATGAAAAAGGAAGAAAAAAATGTGAGAAAACAAGGAAAAGATAGAAACAAAGGTTTTATAAACAGGGAAAAGTGGTGATGGAGAATAACAGAGAAAGAACAAGGACCAAGATGTATCACAAACAGATACAAATCTCCAAAATGAATGATATTATAATATAAAGCTAAAGAGCACCAACAAAAATTGGAGAGAAAAAACAAACTTAGCCTTGTCTTGCTACTAAAGAAGATTGTCTATGTGATTAGGTAAAGAACACAGTTGTCTTGGGAACTTCTTTGCCCTAAGACCCGGAGCAGAATTTTTCAATTCACTTCTTGCTTCTGTCTTCCTCCAAACATGACTTCTTTTGCAAGCTGAAAAGTGCTTCAGCTACTTTCAGTTTGCCTTTGATTTTTTTTTCTCATCATTGCCTTTCAAAGAATTATAAAGCACTTGTTCAGATCTACTGATTATTGGTTTAATTTTGGTAACAGTGCTTCTCTCCTGGAACATGACTCTTACAGCTGGAATCTAGCTTGTGCTTTTGGAAGCTCATGCTGGAGTTAGGAGTGTGAATGTGAGGAGAAGGTAGTGCTGTGAGTCAGTAAGGGTGATTGGTCCAACTCAGCCTACGTTCTGATCACTCTCCAGATAGCAGCCACCTGCTCTGGAGCAGGTTACCTCAAGGGGCACCAAGTAGTGGTTAAAGGGATGCCTATTTTTGTCTTTATTGTTTTGGGGAAACTCTATCAAATTTTCTTGGTGCTTTGGAATATATTCTTAAGCATTGGAAATTGTTCAACCCCCACATGTTAAGAAAGAGGTGTGCAATATTTTTCCACATCGGGCCGGGGAGTTAGCTCAGTGGTTCCGGTGCCTGTCTTGCAAGCGCAAGGACCCAGGTTCGATCCCCCATAACCACATACAATACAGGGTGTGGAGACTCACCCCAGCGGCAACCAGTACCACATACCACAGTGCCAGGCATGGTGGCTCACGCCTGTAACCCCAGCACTCGGGAGGCAGAGGCAGGAGGATTGCTGTGCTGTGAGTTTGGGGCTGAGCTCAGGGCCAGCCTGAACTACAAAGTGAAACCCTGTCTCAAAAAACCTAGAAAAAAAATTTTTTCCACATCCACGCATGGCCTGTCTACTCCCTAGAGACAAAACAGAATATAGAGGGGAGTACTGATTATGATACTATTTCACAATTACAGTTGTACTCTGAAAGAGAGGGAAAATAGTCAGAATTATTTTAAGTTCAGACTTCCTTTGCATTAAGAATTAATCCTCACTTATGTTCAAAATGTACATGAAAGCCACAAACACACCAGATACCTCTGGCCTCAAGGTACAATCCAATTGATACACGCACTATTACTGAGCCAAGGTTGCCCTCATTTGCCCTCTAGACTCTAGGAGCAAGGATTCCAAGCCAACCTCAACTGAAGCCTCTATTGGGCTGTATCCATCCCTGTCTGACTTCCAGCTCCTCAAAGAAAGTGCCCCCTCACAGAAGGTGAGTGGAGACTTTGGTTCTACTCATGTCCATATGTCCTTTACTCTCAGTGACCTCAAACAGATCAAACAGTATCTGGGAAAGTTCTCAGATGACTCTGATAAGTACACTGAGGGCTTTAGGAGACTTATTGAGACCTATAGACTAGAGTGGAAAGACGCAATGTTACTCTTCAATCCAACATTGACTTCTAATGAGAGACAAACAGTACTGCAATCTCCTACTATATTTGGAGATAAATAACATATTGTCAATTTTAGAGGGCCAAAAGACAGACAACTCAGAGAACAGTCTGGTCCTCCTGGAGCCCAAGAAATTTCTACACAAGATCTCCACTAGCCTACAACCTGATGGGTGATTAGAATAGGAACCATCTTCAGATATGTATTCTTTAAGGCCTAAGAAACACAAGAACTGAGTCCTTCAGTTATTTTAAAATGAGGGTGAGATCACTGTAAGCTAAAGAACCCCAATGGCTGAAGGGCTTAGTCAACAGATTCCAACACACTACACTTTAATTGGGTCAGTTATCTATCAATGAAAAGATAACCTTCTTTTTGGTTAGTTATGAGTATCCCGAGTGGCTATCACAGTTTTCAACTCCAAGACGATGGAATTCATGCCATGAACATTTTTGTAAGTGTTTCTCCCTCCAAATCTATAACCTCTCAATCAATAGAACTCAAAATCTGAAGCTTAAAAAGTGACATCCTTTGCATGTAATTTATCAAGTGTACTAGTATATGAAGACACCGTCACTTCTGTACCTTCATTTCCATGTGTATATGCTACTTCACTTTCACTTTACATGTGCCATTAGAATTTCCACGCTACTAAAACTCTACGGCCATCAATCACATGCAAGCTTCTGACATTTTATGAGTTTTTGAAGTTTATTTAAGTTATATCTACTTCTTATTTCCCTGATCTACTCACATAGCAGCCTGCATGACATTCTGTGGAGTGGGAGAACCAGGATATTTTCAAAAGATCCAACTGTTAAGCTAATGAAAGACTTCTTGCAATTTCATATTAATAAGTCTGTTTAGGATTTTTGCAATTCCATGTAAATTTTAGCACTATATTTTCTATTTATGCAAATAAGAAAAAGGCCATTGAGAATTTTATAGGAATTGATTTTGTAGGTTTCTTTGTAGTTCTAACAATACTGAGTCTACTGATCTCTAAAGAATGGCTTTCCATATAATAAAGACTTCTCTATTTCAGTAATGTTTATAGTTTTCAGGGTAAAAATTATAGATCACCATAGGTAAATTTATTCCCATGTTATTCTTTTTGATCCTGTTGTAAATTAATTTGTTTTCATGAGTTCAATTATTTGGATTGTTCACCACTACTTTATCAAAATACAACTGATTTTGTATGTGTGTGATCTTGTATTATGATGCTTGGCAAAATTGTTCACTAGTTCTTTTATGGATTCTTTATGATTTCCTGTGTATAGATTCTTATGATTTGTAAATAGAAATATATATATTTTCTGTCTACTTACTTTAATTATTTATTTATTTATAACAGGGATGAACTCAGGACCTTGCACTTGCCAGACGTGTGGTGGCGTCACTGAGCTGCATCGCTGGCCCCAACTTGTCTTTATTTCTTTGTCTTATTTCTCTTGTTCAAGTGCTATGGCTAGAACTTCTAGTGCAATGTTGAATAGCAATAGTGAAATAGGCATTCTTGTCTTGCATTTTTTGAGAATACAGGTCTTGCACATATTTTTAAAACTAATCTCTAGAGTTTTGTATTGTTAATTATATTTTAATCTCATTTCCTATTTTTGTTCTCACTATATAAAAATGCACATTTTTCTTCACTCTCTTCACGATGCTTCTTTTCTTCTAGTTTACACACCAAAAGAGTGATATCATCATAAAGTGAACGGGGTGATGCTTCCTCTTCTGTTTTTTGAAAGAGTTAGAATAAGATTGATTTTACTTCATTGCCAAATGTTTGCTATACCTTCTGATACAGCCTCTTAAGTTGTAAGTTTTCTGTGAAAAATATTTTAACTGTGAATCCTGAAGTTCCCTTGAAGTTTCATGGCTGCTGCAGCTGTGCATTTTCCTACCACTGCCAAAGATACACATACGGTATTTTTTTCATCTCTCTCCTACATATTTCACAAATGCTCCTCACACGAGAATAAAAATGAAAGCATAGAGAGGAGATGATTCTGAGACATACTATACTGAGAAACAGAAGTGTCAGGGGCTTTCGCGCCTGACCCTGAGCCTTTGGGATGTTGGGGGCTTCCTGCTTAACCCTAAGCTTTCTGAGTCCCTTGTGTCAGACAGGCGCATGGGATGTGGGCCGGCTCAGGGAGCTGGAGCACAAGAGTCTGACCAAAGCCACTGAGCCGGGGTCTCCAGGAGCCTCTGAGTAGCGTGCAAGGCCTGGCTCATGGGGACACTAAGCGGTCACAGACACCTCTGTTCCCAGCTCCAGACCTTCCGCTCAGGCTGTAAGAGAAACAGCCCACGTCCTTGATGACTAACTGCAACATGGCTGCCGGCCTTGAGACTGTCCTACTTTCCATGTTTTCCACATAACACAAAGAGCTTGTTCTCTCTGAAACCGTGCCTAACACACCCCCGTGAGACTGTATAAAACAAACACGCTAAACAGGCCCTGGGTCGCCGTTTTCCCGTCAGAGGGCTGCACCCCACCTGGCCCCACCTTTCTCTTTACACATGTCTGTGTGTTTTTTCTTCATCTCCTATCACCTCCCTTCGGGTGGTCAAGCAGCTGTACTCGACATGGCACAAAAGCCTCTGTTCCTTTTCTAGATCTACTTACTTATCTTTAAGAGCCAAATAAGTCATGTGACCTCCCGTTCCAGGGGTCTCGAGACCTCCCTCAGTTTGTGGACTTGTGAGGACTCACAGGACTCAGAAAACTTGTTACATTCACTTCACTAATTCTTACAGTGAAAGGCTACAAATTAAATTGGCGAAGGAAAAGCATATGAGAAGTCCAAGAGAAACCAGTTACAAGTTTCCCTTTACCCTTTCCCAGTGGAGTTGTCCAGACAGTGTATAATTCTCTCAGCAGCAATATGTGACAACATATATGAAGAAAGTGTTACCAACCAGGGAAACTCACCCAAGTCTCATTGTCTAGAGAACCTAGTGAAAATTAGTCACAGAGGAATACAACACCTGCTTACTTAACTTCAGTATCCAGACCACAGCCCTCGGAAGTAAACTGATACCAAATGGTTCAAATATTCGGCATATAGAAAGAGATACTCAATAAAAGTCGAACTGTTGGTATAAACCTTGTAATATGAGCCAAGGCCTCAGACATACAAACATTGTCATTAGGGAGGCTCCTCCCAGGCCTGAGGGGCCTTAGAGCCAGACTTAAAGTCTGTGGAAGGCTCAGGGATTCCAGGTCTCCAGGCCTTTTCTGTCCACCTCCCTAGGTTTAGAGTTTCTGACCTCTAAAAGGAGACTAATTATAAATAACGAAGTGAATTGTACATGTAGGATTGCCTAATGTAGGACTGACAAGGAATCAATATTTACATGGTAGAATTATTTAAAAAGTAAAGAATCTATATAGTCTTTTCCAGCAACAAATGATGTGTACGGTTAGACTGGGTACTGGTGAATCAATTGACTCCCACCATACAGTATCATCTGTTCAGTGCAGTTATGCAGCTGTACATTATTGGACCCTAAAGAAAACTCTTCTAATGGTATGTCACTTGCTATTTCTAGTAGAATTTTATTTTTCAGTGTAGAATCACACACTTGCAGGTACTTTGGACAGGTAGAAATGCAAATCAGACTGAAAAGCCGCCCACGGTTTGCTTGCTGGCCACAAGCTGCATCTATCCTGGGACTTATTTTTTCATACATGGTTTTTAAGAGCTGATTGCAGCCCTGTCATGATTACAGAGAAAGAACAATATTATAGAGAAAGAACAGTACATTCTATATCAAAATTACAGTCAGATTTTATGGAGGAGCTGCAGCCATTCGAAATATTTAGGATTTACAGTGGATATTCCTTTTTAAAATTTCATTAAAATATTCTATGCCCACCAATTGACTTCTAAAAAGCTACTAAGCAAAGATACCGCTCAGATCGTCTACTATTTATTTTAGAATTAAAGCCATTAGCTCTGGATATTAGATCCTCTCAGGAGATGGGAAGGATAACTTCTAATCATAGGCAGTATAAATTACCATGTGTGCTGATGACATTTTAATGTTTGTAACAAATCCAGATAAATCTTGGTTGGCTTTGTTGGATTTAGCAGATTAATTTATGTCATCATCAGCATATAAAATTAACTGTGAAAATCTGTTCGGATCCTAATAAATAACTCTCCCTAAGCAATTGATCACTTACCTGCCTTTCCTTCAGAAACTCCTCAAGGGTATAATCTCAAGTCAAGAGCTGTGTAATCTTAACAAAACCACAAATATTGAACATAAAACCAAGAGAAGGTTTACAAACATCAATTTCTCTGCAGATCCTATTTGCCTGAACTTCATGTCTTTTGCCCATATATCCTCCTTTCCTTTCCTTTCTCATACAGGAGGAACTACTCCAGGCTTTTCTTACCTAAACACCATCCATCTTCTCAAAATATTTGTCTTTGTGGGGCAGGTCATGAGCAGCGGAGAAGCAATTTTTATAAGCTTGCTCATATCAAGGATATGGCTGTGAGTGTAACATATCAAAGGGTGAAAAGGATGGAAATAAGGAAAGACTCATACTTCAGTCGCCAGAAGACTTTTCTCTCTGTTTCCTTGACTTTTAAGCTAACTGACTCAAGAGCTAAAAATATCAGTCTGCCCCAGTTTCCCAGTTCTTTCCATTTCTCCGTCTCCCAGTCCACTCTTTGAGGACCCTGAGCTCAGAAAGTTTCTAAAACACAGAAATGCAACCATCAAGGTTTTCATTATAAAGTTGTATTTAAAAGTCACCAACTAAGCTGGGTCCTTGCTTTATTGATAATGAAAATTAAAACCAAAGCAATAGTATGACTGTAGGAAATGACTGTCTCTGCTCGGGACATCTGTCGTGTGGACTCTACTGGAGCCCAAGGTGACCCGAGGCTTAGGGCAGTGGAGATTTCTCCGTGCATACCTGAACATGCCTGTAAATCTCTCACCCTGGCATTAAAGTCTCAATGAAGCATGATATAAATTAGGCAAGTGTAGAGCCGATGAACCTTCTTCTCTTTTTAGCTAACTTTTCCTAAATGATTAACATACTTACAGCCAAAGTTTTAAAATAGTAAAACACACAAATGAAGGTCAAGCTTTGTTGTACTGTACATTACCTGGAGTAGACATTTGTAGGCCCCACACTACTTTTAGTTTCTTGGTTGCCTTAGAAGCAAATACAAATTATACTTAATAACAAACAGGTTAAGCACCCAGGCGTTTGTCTATCTTCTGTCCCTAAAATGGTCTCTCACCATAGCACTATAGCTTACATTATTAATTGACTCTAAACTCTTTACTCCTGTTCATTTGATGCAGGATCAACGTCTAGCCCTGCAAGTCTAGCCCTGCAAGACTGCCCTGCAAGTAGGAGTGGTGAAGGGTGTGCAGACTGGATTTTATGGCCAGATGATATCCCCTTACAAACACTGTCTTTTCTGCTTTCCTTTCATGCTTCCTGCCTAGAATCACTGGGACCAATCAATTTTCAACCCAAACTGCTATCATTCCATATACCAAAAATGACATAATGAGTTCAAATATTATGGCAGGGTTTTCTGTTGTAGCCAAAACCTTTTGTAATTGATAGAAGGATCTCTGCTGTTAGGTCTTACCCTCAAAAAGATACTGCTCAGAGTCTTTAACATGACAGCGAAGCTGTCCATCTCCATGACAGCACTACATCCCCATAATTGTCAGACAAATTAAAATGTAGTTAATCGTTACATAACGTTCCCAGTATAGCATCATTGGATGTTTATGGTAAAAACAAAGCCATCGAGATGATTGAGTGTGGGGATAGAAACTCCCCTAAAAGAAATAAAATCATTGTCATTAAGCCATGCTTCATCAGAAAAAGGATGTTACTGGTTCAATCATAGTTTATGGTTAGTATCATAGTGGCAGGGCAAGAGAAGTAGGGCGACAGATTAATTACTGGGCTAATTGACTGGCTTTTCCAATACATTTCAATAACACTCCAAATATTGCTTTTATTGATACCAAGTGCCATTTCAAGACTGTCACACAACAGGAACTGCTTTGACAAATCGGTGTAGAAGCAGAGAGCACATGAAACATTTTGACAAGCATCAGAAAACCTTGTGGGGCAGGAAAGAAAATATTTGTCTGGCTTCTCACTGAGCATGGTAGTGTTTCCATACCTTACTTACTTCTTCTTGAGAGGGCAGACGATTTTTACATCGTGAGAAAAGAGACTGCTAAAACAGGGATCCATGACTCTCCTTCGCTTCTCACAAATCACTACCTGTTCAAAGCCTCCCCATAGTTGCGCTGTCTGTGAATCACACAAGGCCAAAGCTGCAGGCAGTGTGACAAAAAAAAAAAAAGTTGAGTGAGTGAGTGAGCGGCAGTTGTGATCAGATCTCGAAGTAAGTGTGGGTCCCCTCCACTGAGGGGTTCGCTTTGCTCAAAGGTCACAAATTCCACCGTGATATATGGTCACACCATGAGCTCTGGCAGCGCATCTATCTGAATTCTGCAAGACGCAATGTTTCAATTATGACGCCATTATAACAGGAACCATTCCTGGACAGACAGACTGCTTCCCGGAAGTACTGATCCGCACCAAAATAAACATCATATTGTTATTGTGGCTGACGTGCAGTTTGCAGGAACACTTTGTTATTTGTATTACTAGCAGCCATCTGAAGTCTTATTTTATCTCCTGAAATATACTGCAGTTTTCTGAATGAATTTTTATGGTCACATTTAAGGAAACAATTAAAAGTGCAAATAAAGAACTCCCTGCAGTCCCACGTATTTTGTTTGATCTGAACACCATGAGTAAACGGCCTTTTGAAAAGATGCCGGTGCATTCTTCTATCTTTCACCAAGAAGACAAGCCAGTCTAGCCCCCAAAATCACGCTGACTCACCTAAAAAGCCCCTTCGAGAGACATTGTGTAACATTAAAGATTAATCTTTTCACCAGGAGATGTTCTCCAAATTTCCCCTGTAAACTAGAAATCTTTTTTTTTTTTCTTCAGAAGGATAATATAGTCCTCTTTCTCTACAGGTACAACTGTGGTTTTGTCTCTTATTCAACATAGTTCAGTCCTCCTTACAACATTATGATAGGTAGTTGAATTATATGCACACAAGACATTTCTGCATATTCCAAAATAGTATTGTCAGTGTTTTGGAAAACAAGGCCTTGTTTATAAATAGGTTCAGTATAAATGGAAAAATAAGAGTTAAATAAATAGCCCTAGTCTCAAACACAACAGAAAATCAGAAGCCAGTTCTGTTCTTCAGGGAGAGAAGATGAGCACTTAAAGAACAATAACACCAGAAGAAGTCACTGTGTCATAAAAGAAGGGAAAATGAAGAAAAATGAAGAAGAATCTGAAGTGGGCAGAAGGCTTCTCAAGGAGGCGCCTCCTATGGCGCCACTGGAAGAGATGAGGGTTAAACCCCCAAAGAAGCCAAGTCCCTGAGAAAGAAGGCACAGACAGCAGTGTGACAGGAGAAGGTGGCAAAACCATAGAAGTGATCCAGAAACAGTAAAAACTACACTTCACTGTGAAAGTTGGGGGCCTGGAGATGGTATAGTAAAAACTAAGTTCCAGTTAAATTTATGAATCACACAAGGCCTGGATCTGAACACCTGAAGCATAATGGGAATTATGAAGGAGGAATCTCAGAGAGCCTAACAAACTGAAGACATATTAGGTTATCATAGCAATATCGAGGGCACTAGAAGGCGTCATACAGGAGCGAGAATTACAGCTTGGAAGGAGAGTCTGATGTAAAGGATTCTGGATGCCTGATGTCCACAGGACTGTCCTTTTCTCAACCAGTTCCACCCATAGACCTGACATGTACTTTCCTCCAGAAAAGAGGTTTACCAAGCAGTACAACCTTGACTCAAGGAATCAATGTTCCACTTTGGATTTATCCCAATTGATATTGCTTTACATTTTTATTAGTACATGTCTGCAATTCCCAATAAGTACATTCATCTGGAGAGTTCAACACAGGTACATAAAAAAAATCTGAATTGTTTCCACCTCTCCTTCTCCTGCTATCCCTTTCCCCTCCCTTTAGGTCTTCTCCTAATTCTTCTTCCCAATTCATCACAGCTCGCAGATCAGAATCAAAGTTTCTTTTTACTCTTTCGACTTACTAGCGTTTCTGACTTCTTTAAATATCTGTGCCTACCAATAACAATTTTCCCAGGTTTCACCATAGCTTTTCAGCAAACAGCAAAGATAATAAGTAAGAAATTTTCACACAAAACATTAACCTGTTATCAGTATAATTAGATTAGACAGAATCAAAATGATATGCACAGATACACATTTAGGTGTCTGTGCATATATTGTGTATATTCATTACACACAATACGAATTCAATTTCCTTAAACACTTGACAAAACCTATTTTCCATGAGATTTCTTGCTAACAGGCCCTCCGTCACATTAAGTGTTCACAAAGTGCACAGAAGTTGTATTTTATTGCACAGTCCTAATTGAGCTGTCTAGGCTAAAGAAACTGAGTGTTATAGAAATGTTTATTATACAAGCACACTTAATCTGAAACTGAGAACGAACACTTGTGTAGCTTTGGGTATAATTTATCCCTGCAAATTCAGGAGAAAAATGCCTTTTATCACCCTCTCATTTCAGTGAATCATGTTTATGGAGTCTGCTCACTGCCATGTATCTGGTTTCACTCCAGTGTGAAGAGGAATGAAGTCCCAAGTCCCTCACAGTTGAATCTCATTATGTCCCTTCCCTCATTTCCCATCAAGGCACACACCTCTGTGCAGTGCAGACACAACATGGTCATTACACCTGTTCTTACCAATAGCGGCTATTCGACAATAGCAAAGCAAGCAATGTAAATTGAGATATCTGGAAACATTTATTATTTCAAATATGTTTGTTTTTGGTAGACCTGCCACTAGGGACTTAGCCTTGTTTTCTTGTTTATTGTTTTATCCCCCAACCCATCCATCTCATTTGGTGGAACTAGTAAGAGAGTCTTCATTTTGCTAAATCAACAATTTCTTACTGTTTGATTTCCCTGAATCTTAGTATCAGGGTGTCAGTCAGAGTAAATATATTCTAAACCAGGGTATCAGCACAGACCTCAGCACGGACTGAGACTTCAGTCTTCATGACTCAGACTCAGACTTCGGACTCAGACTTCATGACAGCACAGAATCCCAGCATGAGGAGGGCTGAGGAAGAGGGTCACAAACTGGAGGCCAGCCTGGACTAGCCAATGAGACCCTGTCTTACAACATCAAAGCAGAACCCCTCCAAACTTAAATATGTCCACATTAAGGATGAGAGGAAGAATTGAAGAATTTCCCTGCTTTTTATTTCAGTCTAAAATAAAACACTAAAATTTAACTTCTCCAAGTGGACAGTGTTGTTCAAAACAAGCTTTTCATTTGTCCCTTGTTAACAAAGAAGATATTCTGTGTGTATAGATTTGTGCTATCTTCAAGGTTTAAATTTATTTAAAAATTTACTGAGCAAAAGATTACATGGTTTAATTTACAAGGCTTAGACTTCATGAGCTATTTATATCCAGAAAATGAATAAATTTCTAATATACATTCAAATACAATTCATAAAATAAATAAACTAAGGAAGAAGTAATTCTTTCCAACATGTAAGTGTAAAATATAGCCCTCATATACATATGTAATGGTTCTGAGTAGTTAGTTCATTCATATAAAGGACATTTAGTAAGCCATTTTCACACCTAATGCTTTTCTTTAAATAAAACCTAGAAAAATAAATCCTCTCATCTTTAAGCTTATATCACAATCAAGTCGAAAGCCATTCAATAAAACAAATAGGACAGCAGGTGGAATTATATACCTGTCTGGCATGATTAATTGTTAAATTAATATAGATCTTAATAAGTTGTGATGCAAATATCCCAAAGAGTGTTTATTCAGAGCACCAAAGTAAGAGCTCTTCATCTGGCCACTTCATGGTCCTTTCTCAGAACCTTTCTTTCTGATGACACTGGAAGGGAAAATATTGTTTCTGTCTTAGAATTACCAGTCATGATTTTAGGGAATACAGTAATGTTAGAAAATAGGCAAGAGTAACCTTCGTTTAAGAAAAAGGATTAATAAGTATAGTAGAAGAAATTATAGTTTAAAAATAAACAATCACACGACAGAAATTAGGATTTAAGGCTGTAGGAAGATGTTCCCGGAGTTTGCTACAGGCAGAAAGTAATAGTAAGGAAAATGTAATGAGACGTCATGACAGTTGCTGATACAGTAAGTCTCTTAAAATATACCAAATAAATAACCATTTTTTTAAAAAGTGATCCAGGACCAAACAGCTGAGTTCTTCTACTATATTCAAATATATAAAATTCAAAACTAATACTTAAACTAATTTTTCAAAGCTAAAGTAATTTTCAGTGGTTTTTTTTTTTTTTTTTTTTTTTTTTTTTTTTTTTTTTTTTTTTTTTTTTTTTTTTTTTTTGGACAGGGTCTCGCTTTGTAGTTCAGGCTGGCCCTGAGCTCAGCCTCCAACTCACATCACAGCAATCCTCCTGCCTCTGCCTCCCGAGTGCTGGGATGACAGGCATGAGCCACCATGCCCACCACTGTGTTATGTGGTGCTGATTGCTGCTGGGAGTGAGTCTCCATGCCCAGTATTGTATGTGGTTATCAGGGAATTGAACCCGGGTCCTTGCGCTTGCAAGACAGGCGCCAGAACCACTGAGCTAACTCCCCGGCCCTCAAAATTTTTAAATGATTAAAATGGTTTCATATGTACCTTTTTTAGTTGCTGGCTAGAGAGGGCCAGTAAGTATGAAAGGGATCATCGGTAAAGGAAACCCTAGCTCCACACATACCTGAAACTTTGTAGTCTTTGTGCCTTTGCTCACAGTCCTGCAGAACCCTGAGGACTCGGTGTGTATCATTCTCAACAGGAGGGAAAGCTTTCTTCCTCTCTCTTATTTTCTCTCAGTAGGGTTTCATGGGACAAGCCCTACCAGCTGCATTTAAGGTGATGTTCTTTGTTACAGCGCATTAAAAGAGAGTTGTTCTTGCTTCCCACAATCCCTGAGCCACTTTCCACATCATCGCTCCACTTAATACACGCCTGCACTCTCTACTGATTCCTCACCAGCATGTGGAGTCATCACAACTGGCCACCATGAGTCTCCTGGGGCAGCATGGATGCTGGAGAATTAGCCACAGCATATACCACACCAACTTCTAGTACCCAACTGAGAGCACCTTTTGCAAAGCTTTCTCCCTTTTTTCATTAACTTTTCATTATTAACTTTTCATTATCGCTTGCTTTCTCCCTTTTTTCATCTCTCTCTGTCCTGGATGGGTTCCTTTCTATTCTTTTATGACTCTCATCAATTTACATTTCATTCTGTATATCAAGGCATGATCCAAATGTGAGCTGACAACCTTCGGGCAGCAACTACTTGCATTCTGTGTGCACCTAACCCTGAATTCTGTATTTATTGATCTATCTGTCTTTATAGCACCCTAACCTCTAAAACTGTGGTAGTAAGTAAAGTCAGTTTTATTTACAGATTCATGGAAACAGAGCGGATTCATAGAGTGTTTTGTGCTGCGGAGCGAACCTTTCCAAATCTCTCCCGATGCCCACTGCCCGCTGCTCGCCGCCTCCAGCCTGCACGGGCTTCCTGCCAGGCAGCTGGTTAGCGCCATCTCTACACCCCACACTCCGGTTCTGTATTGCTAATTTCCTGTTCCGTCTTTCAAAGCAGGAGACAACCTCAGCAGGAAGTCCGTCTGGACATGATTCCCCTCATGGTAACCCTCTGTTGCTCTTTATCCTTGTGTTATCCGTGGGGGAAGCCATCAGGCTGTTTCCTCATTTAGGAATAGGAGAATATCAGCTTCTTGCTTTTTCTGCCTGGCCCTCCTGCTTCAGTTCTACATAACAATAAATAAAACAATGAAAGTGATTATAATGGCAGTTCCAACATACTTTGCCTGTAACCTAGTAAAATTTTCCTTTAGATGTCTACTCTTTAGAAAAATTCACTCTTTATGTTCATCATTTCATCTCCAGCCAGACTGGTGGACAGAGAGCCAAAGTCAGATTTGTTTTCTCACACATCTCCTTCAGTCAGAGTGGAAGTGCGGTCAAAGCATATTCAATGTCTTATATACAGCAAATCAATAACCATTAACAAAAGTGATCCAGTACCAAACAGTTGAGTTCTCATATAGAAAGTTCAAAACCAACACCTAAACAAATGTTTCAAAGCAAAAGCCACTTTTAAATTTTGTAAATGATTAAAATGCTTTCATATGTACTGTTTTTAGATGCTAGTTAGACAGGGCTGGTACATCAAAAGGATCATCAATAAAGAAAAAGCTAGTTGTGAGCATGCGTACCTCATTCTCTCAATTCATTGCAGTAAAAGCAAAAGAATTTATAAATGTGAATTGGTTGCCAAAGTGCCTTAAAGTTTATTGTATTCCTGCCTATCTTCTCTACAATCCTTCACCCGATGGCTGCTCCACAGAACTCCTGTAATCGGGAGCCAGGATCAAATAGGCTAAAAGGTAATTGATTTGTATTGATTTAGAAGGCCAAGAGTACCTTATATTACAACCCTAATTTATGTATTCTTGCCGGCACCACGAAGCTTTCAGGAAGCAGAGCTAATTAAAAACTTAGCTTCTCTGAGAAGGTCTTGATAAAGGCATTCTTTAACCCATCTTAGAGAAGGTCCAGTATTAAAGGCTACAATATCACCAGAAATCATCTTTTTAAGAATGTAAGTGATGAGGCCTTACTCTCAAAAGTCAGTGTGTACAGCTCTTTCTCTGTCTTTCCAAGCCTTGTAGCTCCAGGCTCTGGTGATAAAATCTTTTGTACATTCAGTAATTACTATATGACTTCCAAAAATATTTTGCATACATTGCCTAATTTAATTGCAATGTTACTAAATTTCACTTCATTTTTGAAAGGTATGGTTCTTCATATTTCCACCTGAAGAACTGAAGCACAAAGAAAATACCCTTTAAGACCCTAAATAGAACAAGCCTGCAATCCAGCTCTGACTAATTTTGGTCCTGCTGTTCCACCTGCAGGCTCCATTCTGCACACACTTGTAACCTACACTCCCGCCAGGGCTCTTCAGCTCCACCAAGAGAGGGTCCAGACATATGCTGCTGGCTCATTCCTGGCAAGGAGTCAGCCTGGAATGGATCTAACCGTCTGAGCTACAGTCATTCGATTTCAGTCTCACAATACGTAGAAAATAAATGGGTCTGCCTGAGTTGGTGTCTTCTTTGGCGATAGCCAGTTCCCCCAAAGATCAGCCCTGGTGAGGGCCACACAGCAGACTGTAACCCTGATCCCCCACCAGGCTGGGCTCCAGACCCCAAAACTCAACTCTGCCCTGTTTCACCTCCCACAGAGATTCACCTATGAGTTAGTAGAAATCCCAGGAGCTAGAAAATCCACTCTCAGAAGTTTTCAGAATTCCATATCAACAAGCCAAAGGGGAAGTGGGGGAGACATCACTGAACTGTCCAGGTTGTCCTGCTTCTTTATGGGATGAAAACAATGAACCTTCAAGAAAATCAAGGCTGAGGGACTGAGATTATAAGTTTATAAGAAAACACCATTATATTTGGTAAAGATCAGAAATCAAAAACCATCAATAAAGCAAACCCTAGTCGTGTGCTAGGCTTAAATGAAATAGCAACCACGTTTTATACATCTAAAACCAGCAATAGCAGGCATTATACAATTAATGTCCATTTATAATATCTTATTCAACAATGATAATTTTTAAGTTTTTCTTTTCTCCACAATTGTCATGTCATATATATATATAATTCATACTGAATGGACTATTTCACCTGAGAAAAAAACACATGTCATAGTTTAACATCATCCAGTTAAAATTAAAAAGTTAAACATAAGATGGAAAACATAATATAAAGCTCTTGTTTATTGAGTGCATCTGGCATTATTACTGTCTTCACTTTAGAAGAAAATAGATCTTCACATCTTAACAAGAGTATGTGAAAAGCAAAAGCAGTTTTTGATTAGCGAGAATGCTGAGAGATCTTCAGCCTCCGTTGTACTAAGAAGTTGATGTTCTGACCAAAGTTATAATGAGGCCCGAAGCCCTAGTGACTTGTGAGTTCAAAAGGGATAAAATGAGAATGGATGGTACAGAACCAAAAGGGTCAAGATACATAATGAGATTTGGGGTTGCATGTTAGGATACAGAAAACACAGAGGGGACACCACACTTTCAGAGATTTTTTCCTGTGGACAGACTTCTCAAAACACAGTTGGAGGCATGAGTTGGATGATTCAAAAAGAGATATTTTGACTTGGGATCAAAATGGCTGCTTGAAACTTGGAATTAATACTATTTAAATAAACCAATCATCCTGAGATTTCAAAAGAAATTAGGATAAGCTTTTCAAGAAATTAGAAAAATAATATAAGAAACCAAGAAAAATCATACTGATGTGTGCAAAGCCCATGCCTTACTAAAGATATAGCTTGAAAGTGTTGCTGTGAAGTGTCTACCTTGTGTGTGACTTGTCCCCCAGACACAGCCTGCCTGCCTTAGTGAGGTCAGTGAGGTTGAACTTATGTTATTATAATTCATCTCTGAATAGATAAAAGCAAAAGAGGTGGTCTTGAATTCTAAACATTGACCCTAGGATTGTGTACTGCAACAGAAATGCAAAGAGTTAGGGCGGTGAAAAAATCTGAAGCTGAAAGAATCAGGGATTCACCAAAGTTGAGATGTCACAGCTAAGCACTGAATTCACAATCAGGCAGGCAGGCAGGAGTGCAGGAGGATGGTATATCAGAGGCCAGGCAGAGACAGCACGTTAGGAAGCAGGCAGACACGCGGAAGGCAGAGCGTCACAGCTCTGGAGAGTCAGGCAAACACAGGGTCAGAAATCAAGCAGGCATGCCAACAACAGGAAGACAAAACTACCCCAGAGAAAGGAAAGCAGATGGCCAAAGCCCTAAGCCAGGCGGCACAGGACCAGGAGTTTCACAGACAGTAAGGGGAGAGAGCAAAGTGGGCATAGAAACAGATTGATAGCCGTAGAAAAACGTGTGGCAGAGCCATGCCTCTTCATCCACACAGTCAGCAGAGACTCAGTATTGACTCTAACATAGCTTGTGTACCAAGGAATTCAATTTGTTCTTAATGTGTAATTGAATGCACTATTAGCAACTGCTAACAGTATACTTTACTGTACACCTACTTTCCCAGATGACCAAGGACTCAGAAGATTAACTTGAGAAAGTTTTCTGCTGCTTCCTAAGAGATCACAATTGTATGTGATGAAGAGTGCTCATGATCAAACTCTTCTGAAGCTAAATTTTTCCACCATGTTGTCTTTCCACATGATTCAGCGTAAGTCTCAGACCTATAACATCATTCATTCATTCATTCTGTGAAACAAAAATAATGACTTAATATTTCTTAATGGAGTCATGATTTTCATGAGCATAAAGAGACTAAATCATATTCCCACTGAAGACACAAAACAAAAAATAAATCACTTGAATCTTGGCCTGAAGGATTTATTTAAATGTTGTGTCAACATAATGCAACAAAAAAGCTCCTAAGCCAGAGATGAAAACCTGGATTCACTTTCTGCTGTGCCAAGAACTCTCTGTCTTTATTCACCTCTTAAGACTGCAATCCCCTTATTTTAAAAATAACAAATGCAATCCCCTTATTTTAAAAATATCATTTTTTTAGCTTTAAAGTTTCTTGTTTCTAAGAAAGATTATTCTAAGCATTCTAGGGATTTAGAATGTGTTAACCAAAAAATACTTAGCTTTTCTTTCTGTAGAAGTCTTTAAATATAAGTTTAAAAACTCCAGATGGAACAAAGATTTAAATGTAAAACCATGAAAATATAGAAGGACTAGCAGAGACTCATAGTCATATCTCACTTTAATTTTGGAGGGAAGTGGTAGCTTTGCTGAATGTGACACAAAAGCCATAAGAAAAAAAATGATAAATAAAACAATATGAAACATACAAAGGTTTTTACAGCAAAATATGACATAATACAACAAAAACAAAGTTTAAAAAGCTAGCAAAAGTGTAACAGACACAGAAAATAGTGACTTTCCTCATCTACAGAGAGGACTTATATATCAATAAGAAAAATTGTACAAGCGCCACAACTGAAAAATGGCAGCAGACAAAAGCTAGAAATGCTTAAAAGAACATAAATGTCACTAAACATGAAATGGTATTCAATTTCACTAATAGCTAGAAATATTTAAACTAAACAGTAACAGTAATGAGGTACAATTCTTCATGGGTTGACAACTCTGGAAAGTTATATCATCACTTATTTGTTCAGGTTATAAAGAAACAAATACTTTCATAAACTTATGGTTGGAGTAGAAATTGCTACAAATTTTTCAATAGTGATCTGGCAATAGGAATTACAATTTTAAGTGTGGATATTTTCCTCCTAAAATTTATCTCATAGAAATGCTTAAATAAATTTTCTGAAGATGAATATTATACTTTTGTTAAAAAGATTGAAAATAAGAAATAATCCAAATATTCATCAGTAAGAAGCAGGTTATACAAATCATATTTCTTCTGTCCAGTGGAAAGTGTGCAGTCCAGAAAAAAGTTAAGGTCATTGCTGTATTGTTTTTACTCTGTACTACTCATTATTCTTAAATTTAAATTACTAAGAACAATGAGACAAATGATAGTGCTGATGGTGCTGGATGATTAATAGAGAGATGATAAATACATAAGAAATATTTCCTTTCACCATACAGAGGAGATAGTGTGTGATGGGTAATCTTGACTACTAGCTTTAGAGACACAGAGGTATAATACAGCACACTCTGGGTGTCTCTGGGTAGGTCATGAGGGAATAACCTTGGAGACTTTATCTGCTTCCTGGCTACTCCTTCTCTGGTTCTTCCCCTGTCTATCTGCTTCCTGGCTGCCATGCACTGAGCGATTTTCCTCCACAAGCCCTTCTACCATGTTTCTCTCAAAGCTGCTGACATGGATGGATCACTCTGGCCATGATCCCAAGCAACCCTTCCTCCTAAGTTACATCAGGTATTTAATCTCACTGATGACAAGCTGACTAAAATGGTATATTTTAATATTTAGGAAAACATGAAAAGCTGACATATCTGGAAAAGCAATAGAATTAATCTTTAGTCTAAAAACAAATGAGAAGGGATCACACAGGAAGAGTAGGTAGGAGCTGACAGTGAAAGGTTAGCAATGGACTTGGATAAAAATGGCCACAGGTCTCCTGTTGTTTTTTTGGCTGGAAATATATGTAGTTGCCAGAGGAAAATTAGTGTTTCATAATGTTTATTACTCTAAATATCTCAGTTCTTTCATTATATAATTTAAAAGGAAAATATAGGACATTTTCTGCAATATTATGAAATGGCATTTAGGAAAAAAAATTAGGCAGAATTGAAAATCACCACCCTCCACTAGTTGAGCTGAAGAGGTTATCAGTATATTGAAATGTTTTCTTCACAGTTGATGGGCAGCCACAGCCCTGACATTCACAAGTGCATGTCACCTCCCCATGACCCAGCCACCAAAGGCCTGAACTCCAGTATCTTCTTACAAGACCTCACCAGCTGCAGAATGTAGTTTTGAATGCCATGTTAGAGAATCATCCACATTTTCACTTCTCCTTTTTAACTACTTGGATAGCCACTGACTTTGAGCATTCTCAGAAAATCTCCTGAGGGCTCATCATGCCCACCGTCTTCACTACTGGCAACTTCACTTTGGAATTAACAAATCCCTGGATCCCTGGTTTGATAGTGCCCCTTCTCTACCTGTCATCCTACACCTGCAAGACAATGATTTTGAACTCTTTGTGACTTCAGTCAAAGATTTGGACTTTCCTATGTTAGCCGATAAGAAGTAAAAATCTTTAAGTGACTTATGTGAGTGGGGAAGAACTGGCCATGATCCTTGCAAACTAACAAAGACTGAGGATTTACCTATGGCATATGCACTGATTATAAGAGAAGAGCAAAGTTCTAGACTTATCTGTTGTACATAATTAATATTAATCTTTTGCAGCATTAATTCTTTATTATACTTCCACTTTCTTTATTTTTCAGCCTGATTCAGAGTGTTTTCCTCCTAAAATGTTTCCTCCTTATGTTTATTTTCTTATCTGTTATGATAGTCTTTCCATCTTTCATGTGTCATTCCACTAAAATTCTAAAATTCAGAATCCAGGGTTTCATTTTCATGGACTGAGTGATTTTTCCTGTGCCAGCATTTGGCAAGCACTAATAGTATTAAGAACTATGTTCATAAGGCTCTCGAATAATCTACAACAAGTCACTTTGATTGATAGTCACTGCCATGGAAATAAGAAGGCAGGCCCTCTTAACAAATTTCCATGAAAAAAATTCCAGTTAATGAAATGTTTCAAATGGATGTCCAGACATACTTAACTTCAAAGCAGACCCATTCAAAAATCTCGTGTGAGCTTTTATTGTCTATTAACTATATCAAACTGAAGCCCAGAATACAGATTCTGACTGTCCCTAAGGCTTTAAAAAGCCCCTGAGGTTTCCTTTTGCCTACTCATTAGCTGGTACTCTGGTGGTGTAAAGGATCAACTAGAAATCTATAGCAATAAAGCTGGTGCTGAGGCCATCCTGGCAGGTGAGAAATTAAGACAGGAAGTGAATCCTGTGGGCTTTAAAATAATGAGGAGAAATGGCAAAACCAACAGCAGTGGGTAAAGGGCATGAACAGCTAAAGAGTCTCCATGGGTCATCATTGGAAAACATATTATTTCAGTATATATTCTCTTGATTTAGTGCCTGCTGCCTGAGGTCTGTGGTCCCACTCAAGCTAATAAATCATTGCTCTGGATGACAGCCTGAACACCTGTGTTTTATCATACAGCAGGAAACCTTGTAAATTACCAGGAGAAGCAACTAGTGACCATGCAGCCGAGCTATGAGAATCAGTCAAAGCCTCAGTCCATTAAGCCCATTTCATTTTATTTGCAGGTGCATTAAAAGAAAAAGGGAGCCTTGCAAAAGGATGAGCCCCAGCTTTTTGATTAGTGTTTAATGAGAATGACACAGAGCTGGCAGAGCAGATTCCTAATGGCCTACAGATGGACCATGTCCACAATGGGACCCCCACCTGCTTCTGTCTGCCCATTGGCTATGCTGCAATTTAGCTTATAAAAGCAACAAGACAGCTTCAGGGAGTGGGCCTGTGGCAGGCACAGAAACCTCACTTTGTGCTTTTGTGCCTTTGAGCTTTGTTTTGGAGAGAAAGTTTGCTTACAAATTCACTTATCTGTCTGTCACACTTTCCAAAACTTCTGATTCTATAACTTCCTTTCAAATAAACTAGCCAGGAAAAGTGTCAGATATATTTTTCCTGGCAAATATACCTGAGTTAATAAACTCAGTCTTTTCATCCTTAAATTTTTATTCAAACTACTTCTGTCTTGTTTTAATATTCTCTGTATTACTGAGCATTTTCTACAGGTAAAAGGAAGTTTGAAGATAAAATATATGTTTGTACAACTCCTTTAACAGAGCCATTCACCATAAGACACATACACATAAAAGTCAATCTCTAATGGCTCTCTTCTCCAAGAACTCCTGATTTAGTCTCATCTGCTGTTAAAGGAAAATCTAGTGCTAACTAAGGTTATGATGAATTTTAACTGGATAGGACTATGTTTCTGATTACCTACAGACAATGTATGTGGATTGAACATATGAAGTGCTATTTTGAGGTCACAGTTCTTCACATGGAAGGACTCTGAATACACTTGCCGGGCTTCCAGCTACTAAACCACAAGGCCAAATTTCAGCATGCCAACTTTCGGAAGAGAAGAGAAAGGGGGTTGTGATTATCTCTAATTGTCTGTACTTGTAATAGCCAGATGGCCCTAATTCAGCAAACACCAACAGCTCTCTTTTCCCTGTCATTCCCTTGGAAAGTACGGGCTGGACAGGGAGGACAGATAAACATAGATCTTCGCTTCATACAGTCCCTCCCCTCTGAATATGGAGAGTCATTCTGCAAGTGCAACTTATAAAAAGATCCCCCTCTTCGTGCCTCTCTGTAAGTGACTGTTCAGCCAGGTCTTAATTATTCAGGAGAAGTCCTGCCATATTCGGGGCAATTTTCATTCTGTGTATCCTTCATACTCTATCATCATCTCTTCACATGCTGTCTGTTATTTCTGGTTTTGCCATCGTTGGGGTGAGAGAAAGAAGCAACACCCATCGGCAGCCTCCCTTCGGGCCATGCCAACGGCATTTCAAGCACAGTTGCTAGAGTAAGTGCTCCATCAACTTCCACCTCTCAAAGCTGTCAGCCCAAGATGATGTATCTACAAAGGGATTTCAGAGCTTTATAAGCAAATAATGCCACCTCCAAAGAACATATTAACTGAGCAAACAATATGCCTTCATTCAGCACGGGCGTTTGCATATTTACACAGAAGCCCCTGCTGCTTGTTTGCCTAAGATAATGAAATAGCATCCAAAGAAGCTTCTCTACCGGACTCTAAGCACACATACAGAACACAGTTGGGTTGATTTAAAGTTTTAATTTCCTTTTCCTGGGGAGGGGGACAGTCATCTCTTGGAGTAATTTCGATAATTCACAGTATGTGGTAAGAGTGGGAACAGCCCAGGATAGACACACTTATCAATCTCTTTCCTTTATGGTGCTGCTAATATTTTTTCAGAACTGAAGGAGGTTAATAAGACTTGCAGAAAGACAGTCAGGCCTATGATGTGAAAAACCATGAAGTTCAACAAAGTTCTATAGTACTGTGAAGTCCTAACGCTGAAGACTCACTACCAGAAGTTAGGTCTGCCCCTAACTGTCCACAGAACAAACAGTGACACATACTCACCTGGGTAACAATAGCATCAGTTAGAATTCAAATGTCTACATTTTTACATGCTTAAGGCTTTTTCTTTTGGTGAAATGTTATTGAAAATAGTTCAGCAGTACATCCAAATCAACCAGAGACTCAAATTCTTCTTAGACTGATAAACATGAGGAATAATCAGACAATGAGACACTTCATTTTAACAGGGAATTAGAGTTCAGTTTTTAAAACTAAGCAATTAGATTTAAATGATAAATGGTATTAGTTAGAAATATTACTGTTTTGTGTGTAAAGTAAATGATTATGAACATTAAATGTCAAAAGGCATCTACGGGATAGCTACACTAAATAATAAATACATTTTGACAAGGAAAGGATATCAGGTAAAGTCCACAAACAAAATGTTGAGTGATTTTCATATACTAACAACAATTGGAAAATGCAATTTAAAAATCAATACCATTTAAAATGGTATCACAAATTAAGACTGTATAATATGATACACAAGTAGGTAAACAGCACCAAATAGTGTGTTCAGAAATAGTTGCACATATATATAGCCAATATGTTTTACACAAAAATTCAAGCAAATCAGTGAGGAAAGGAAACTCTTCAACAAGCACTGGAAAAACTGCAAATGTATGAAAAAAGAATCTTAAGTCATTTTCCATAACTTACAGAAAATTAATCTAAGATGAATTATTTATTAAAACTTAAAACATAAAGATTGTAAAAGAAAAAAACAGAAAAAGTTTATATTAGCTGAGCTAAGAAAGAATTCTTAGAAATATAAAAGATAACTACTGATTTCATCAAGATGTAAAACTCATTAAAACATACTATTAGAAAGTGAAAAGGCAAGCTACTGACTGGAAGACGATTTTTCGATGTTACATAACCGATAGCCCAGAGAGAGAGAGAGAGAGTTCAATAATGGAAAGATTAACAACCCAATTGAAAACAACAGCAAGAAAGACCTTTCAATACATAGAAAAAAAAGTGAACTGACTAATAAGCACAGGAAAGGACAGTTGTCATCATTAGTCCCCAGGAAACTGAGAAGTAAAATCAGAGTGAGACAATGCCTCATACATGCTAGACTACGGTGGAAATACCTGTTCTATAAATGTCATGTTGTTGATCATATGGACACATGATTATATTTGTCTAAACTCATTGACCTGAATTTAAAGATTTGGGCATTTTTTTATACATAAATCTTATTCCAACAAAAAAGAGAAATAAAGAAAAAGGGAAATTAATTCCATGCTAAATAAGAAAGACCAACTCTGCATTGTCTGTTCCCCAAAACATAAAGCATCTTTGGGAGTCCAACTGCAAACTAGTAACATACTCACTCATTGAACACTTGCCGCATACCAGGCCCCTTTGGAAGTGAGCACATTTAATAGATTTTTCTCATTTTGCCTTTAGTATCCTCAGGATAACCTATGAGGCTCAGTTCATTATCATTACTCTCACTTTACTGATGAGGAAAATGAGGCACAAAAAGATTAAACTTACTTGGATCACAAAATTCATATGTACCTGATCTTCTGTCTGAAAAACTAGGTTCTTAAACACTGTAGATCATCTGTAAAATACTTATTTCTGGCCCAGGAATGGGTTCAGAGTTTTTGCTTGAACTTTTAAGAAATATTTATTAGAAAAAGACCGTGTGCAAGAGATGAAGTAGGGATTGTTTTGTTAGTTGGTTGGCTAGTATTAGGCTTCTCTGGTTTTGTTTTTTGTTTTCACTGCAGGATATTGAACCTAGGGCCTTCACATTGAGCTATATTCCTTTCCTTGGTTCTTTTTCTATTTTTTATTTTGAGAGAGGGTCTCACTAATTCGCACGGCTGGACTCAAGCTTCAGATGCTCTCAGCCCAGCATCCCAGGACATTGGGTAATAGATGTATATCACCGTCCTTAGCTTGAAGTTTAAGCAGGGTGTATGCTAGATTAGAGTCACATTAGTCATAATGATAATGGTGGCTGTGATAGTTAACTGTCAACTTGAGTAAGGATCACCCAGCTAAGCCGAATCAGCCTAGCTCTGGGTGTGGCTGAACAGACTGACTGAAAACCGATGACCCATCCTGGGTACGAGTGACATCATCCAATAGGTTTGTGTTCTGAACAAAATAAAAGGGAAACCAGGAAGGAAGGCTCACTTGTATTTCTTGGGGGAAGCCCCAGTCTTCACCTTCACCTTGGACTCATCCTCCTGATACGGACTTGGACAGGAGTCTAAGGCATGCTCAAGGCTATGACCTTTGACTGGATCCTTCAGGACTCCAGCACACAGACAGCCCTTTTGCTCGTTTCCACACCTGACTCTCTGGGCAGATATTGAAGTCTACCATGTAAATCCTTCGCATATTTATATGTCTTCCCTTAAATCTGTTTCTCTAGTGCACTCTGCTAGATTTTAGTGCTATGTGTATATTAAACATAGAGTGGTTCATGAAATCTTCACAATGGCCTGGGGAAGTGGGTACTATTGTTGCCCTTTTTACTAAGGATGATGCGGGCTGAGTTATCCAGTCAAAGAAATACATCCAGAAAGTGTCAAAAATCCAAAACGCAGAAGAACATGCAGAATAAACAAAGAGAATTTACAGGTTGTTCCCATTACCACCAACTTAAAAAGAAAATGTTAATCATGCGAGAACACAGTCAGGAGTTTCACATTAATACTGTTACAATGAACAAAACAGGTGCAGGAGTCAGGAACAAAACCACACATGTCTCAGCTGTTTTCATTGGAAGAGAATAACTGGGAAGGGGCCTTCAGTCACGGGGGAGTGTCTGTTCATCAGATAAAAGATGCTTTTGGGAGGGGCTGGACTAAAGCTGTATGTTGTAACAAATACTGTCTGATGGGAAGAACTTCCCAGGTACCAGAGAGGCTTCCTAATCCAGATTAACAGTTTTAGGCTTTGATGTAAATAGCTTAGGTCCTGTCTTTGTGAATTCACATAACATCACTTGATCTGTCAGAAGGTCTGGTGGAGAGAGGGGAATCCGTAGGCCAAGAAAACTGAAGAAAACTCCACACATGGCGGCTGGTAGTTTGGGCCCTGCTTCCATGACACTTCCTCTGCCCTGACAGCCTTTGAGGCAATTTGGGAGCACTTGATGGGACAAAGATAGATGGTCAGGAAAACCCTTAAGAATATAAGAGAACCTTTCATTGTGAAATTATAAAGTCATTCCAATTAATACAAAATTTTGACTCAATAAAGCAAGTGCTACGAAAACTTGCCATTGGCAAGGGTGCAGACAGGTTATTCTCCACATGTTATATCTGCCTCCTGCCTTTCGGGAATGAGCTCCTTCATAGCCTCCTCCAAGGTTAATATTTATGGGGAACTTGGCATCAAGGGCGAAAAGCCCACAGTGTCTGCTAATACCTGAGCAAGAGGGGATGGATTGGAAGTCTTTACCTGGGCTTCAGGTTATCGAAGAGCTCCCAGCTCCGTCAGCAGATGAAAGTAAAGCAGTTCCGCTCAGCTTTCCTCCTCGAAGGACACTGGGTGGCCACAAAGACTATTTTTAATTCACTACCAGAGAAATCAGATGCTGGAAAGTCAAGTCCAGAGGTGAATATTTAAAATGTTAATAAATTAACTATGAATCTACTCTAAAAATGGTATAAAAACATATCTAATGGCAGATTTTCTTTATTAAGAAATTTAAGATCTGAATTTTCACTGATTTTGAAAACTGCATGAAATGATGATTTGTAATATACTAATTTTAATTCTGTATGTTTTGTGAATATAAAATCCATATCTTGAAAAAGTACTTAGTAAGGACAATGATTAAGACAATATGATGCAATTTGCTCTGAACCCTGAAGGGATGAAACAACACAACATCAATTATTTTTTAACCACTGAGCATACCTTATATAACCAGGTACATCTTTAATATAAAAGATGTGACTATTTTCTCTCTAAAATGCATATGTATATATATGAGAGAGAGATAATGGAGGTGGCATAGTAATTAAGGGCATAATTGCTGTAATTACTGATGGAATTACTCATATTCCTCTATGCTACTTTTTCTAATTATCTTGGTTTAATGAAAATGTGTATTTTTGCCTTGAACAGGATGTGGCCGTCATTTGGCTGCCAGCCTGGGATGATGTACAGTGTCTGTCTCTTGAATGAACACAGAGCAGAGAGGTCACCACTTGTTCGCAGGAAGAAGAGGTTTCTGGAACACAACAGGCAATTTAAATGCATGCCATGAACATCCAGCAAAGGCTCACAGATGGGCTTCATTGGAAGAAATATAACAGTAGGGGGGACATTATCCTAGAAGGAGCCCACTGGCTTTGCAGTCTCCAGACTTTAATGAGAATGACTTGTAAAAACAGTACAGAGGCTTCACACTGTTTGTCCATTCCAATTCTAGTCTCCGACTCAAAAATGGATCCAAACAGTATCATTTTTCTGGATTTTGTTACACTCTTTCTTAGAAGAATGAGGCTTAAAATACTGGTGTGTAAAACTTAATGAAGACTGAAAGACTCCTAAAAGATACCCCTCTCTCTTTCACTCTCTCTCCCTTCCCTCTCTGTATTTCAAATGAAAATTTAATTGACCCTATAGACTATTCATTTATTCATTTATCAACTAGCTGGACATAGATAAACACTGAACAGACTATAAGGTCATTCAGAACACAAATCTGATACTGTGGGACATAAAATGCATTTTCTGAATCCAGATAATTATGTTTCTCACAACCTTCAGGCATTACTAACCACAAGAGATACAGCTTTTGTATTATTGGGATAGAAAGTTATATGAAAAGTGTCATAGTTACTTTTCCTCATTGCTGAGAGAAAATGCTCAACTCCCCAAATTACAGGACAAAAGGTTTAACTCTCGGTTGCTAGGGGTTTCAGTCCACAGTTGGCTGGCTCCAAGGCAGGGTGGTATGGCCGAGGGGAATCATAGAGAAGAAACAGTTCATGGCAGGCAGAAGCAGCAGCATCAAACAACAAGTGACAGGTACGTTCTGTCCCTTTATACTGTACCCAAAGAGTGAGTAGTTCTCATACTCACTGTGGGAAGTGATAGAACCATTTCTGTTCTTGCCTTTTCCTCCTTCGAGGACAGCCTGCATTCCCCAGGAGTGGCTGAATCGCTTCTCTTTCTGTCTTTACATCTTTGACCTGCTGGACTGCCACTTATAAGGACATTTGTATCATGGTCCATCCAGATGGTCCAGGACAATTTCTTCTCTTCATCACTCTTAATAGAAACATACCTACACAGTTCTTTTTGCCAAGGTAACATAGTCAGGGGTTCTGTGGATCAGAGTTTGAATATATTTAAGGAAACATTATACTGTCTACCAGTCATCTTTGTTTCATTATGTTAAAAGAGTGTTTTTTTTAATCATCAATTATTTTTACTTACCATTTGAAAAAGTCAATAACTCAGTCTTTAGGCCACGCATGGGTGCAGACAAATATTAATAACTCAATTTTTATAAAGCTAAAAATGTCAGAACTTCCATGTTTCAGATGATTACAAAGTTGTAGCTTTCTTGGTTTTTACTTCTTCCCTGTCAGTGGATGGACTGCCCATCATTCCTACCAAGAGAATATGTACCCAAGTGTGTGCTTCTAAATTAAATCAACTGAAAGATGCTGTTCAATTTAAATTAGTACCATCTCTCTATCTCCGTGTCCTGACTTAACCATTCAACCCCTTTACTAGATCATCTAGGTTTATGACTCTTCTACTCTGAGAATTCTGTTTTGAAATATCTAAATCTCCTTCTTTAGAGTAAGTTTTATTATTAGCATGCCCCTCCTTTTGAGTAGTGATTTGAGTCCATGGCAGACCTAAATTTTTTCTTTTCTAATGGAATGAAGAGCTAATTAAAAAAACAAAATTAAACTAGTAATATAACTTCCTTGGGGACAATCACAGCTACCATTTGTATTTTTATGCCTTACAGTATTCTAAAAGGCATTCATGTAAATGTCAGGAATGAGTTACGTGATAGAGTTGCACAGTGGGAAGGATGTGTGGGGCAGAAACTTGAATGATACTCCCGTGTATATCCATATCAGTGTACCATCACCTCAGACAGTGGTCCCATCTACACAGTGGTCATGTAGAAATTAAATATATCAGCCTGGCTAGGTAGACAACTAAAAAATAGTGAGTAATCAAATGTCCTATCAGTTACTTGGACACAGCTCAAATACATTTGAAATAAATGAATAAATCACAGTTCTGAGGTTTTGGTCAATATAGCAGATGCAAGTGATCTTTATTTTACATCATATATTATAGATGCCTTGGGATTGAGGCCATAGTGCTGGTTTATTCATCTATCTAACTGCTATGAAGGTTGGATAAAAATTAGACTAACTTCCACTGTAATCCACATATTGCTATAGTAAGTACAAATTCAGTATAAATACTTAGAGATGGCACATTCTCTTAGTTTTTTAAAATCACCCATTCACATTGAATTTCCTGAGTACCACCATAGGCCGTGCTAGAGACAAAGTAATGATTAAAAAACAATAATTCAATCTCTATGAAGGATTAAATTTCAAGATCAAAATATATTTATTTAATGTGGTAGATAGATAAAATATATGTTAGATAATGCTGTGTTCCAAGGGGAAAAAAAAAGACAAAGTGAGTAAGGGGACAGGAGGTTGAACTGTGAGAACATTAAATTTTGGACAAAGTGCCTCGAAATTCCTCAGTTGAAAGGGTGACTTTTAGCTAAAATGAGAAGGAAGTGAGATTTGTTAGCTATGCAAATAACCTGAAGAAGAAAGAATAATATTCCAGGCAGGAGTGACAGCAAAGTTTTAGGACTCAAAAGCCCTAAAACTGAAATTAAAAGCGAGCAGATTCTTTTGATGGAAGCTGAACAAAAAGAATGAAAGTGGTAATGTTATATGGTTTGTAGGTCATAGTTAAAACACTGGGTTTTCTTTGAGTGAAATGGAAAGGCATCGAAATCTTCCGGACAGAAGCATGACATAATGGGATCTGGGCTTAACAGAGTCGGTCCAGCTGCTACACTGAAAATAGAATAATGGAAGCTAAGTGCAGAAGCACAAAACCAGCCCAAAGGCTGTGCAATGATTTAAGATATGTAGTGACTTGCATAGGGTGGTTTCAGTAGGAGCAATGACAGACAGCCAGGGGCTGTCTAACCAGGCACTTCCTGATTCGCTAAAAAGCTTGATACAGAAGGTCAGAAAAAAAGAGAAGTCAGAATGAGACTAGACTAATCTGAGGTTTGGAACTGAAAATCAAGAGGCAAATGTTGGGTATATTGAATCTGACATGTATTAGACAACCAACAAGAACTCCAAAAATGTAGTTGGAAATAGTTTAGTGTATTCTGCTGCAGGCTTCAACTGAGAATCTAGTCTCATTCATGATGGGATTATTTTTCTCAGTTGGACACTAGGATCGCTAATTTGTGTCATTCCAGAAAAACAAGAAGGAACCTGGTTTTTAGTCCATAATAATTCCAGTCACTGTCTCTGCTTCTGGTTCTTTCATGTTATCGAAAAGTTGCCCTCTGGCCCCTCAAGCCCTTAGACATGTCCACAGAGAGAACCTGTGGCCTTCAGAGCACAACACAAGTTTCCAGTCGTGCAGGACCCAAGGTTAGACTGTTATGTTCAGCTTCCCTTGCCTTCTGATGCAAGTTATTTAACCTGTCTTTTCTCTTATCTATAAAATTATTGTGGAATTGACCAGAAACTTACCACAGAGAATTCTTGTAAGCATTAAATTTGTCAATACAAATTTCCTGAAAGGGTACCTGATATTTGTCATTTACAAAAGTGAACATAACTATCACCTACAGTATTCCTATTACAAGGGTCTGCGGCAGTCCCTACCCAGAACTATGCTGCATGAGTGGGGGCAAACTCTAAACTACATTCTTGACCTTAAAGACTCAACAAATGTTCCCTGCCATCCATCAAATTTGGCTAATTTTTGCCTCCCCATTACATTCTCCTTCTCAAAAATTGTGAAGCCAGCATAAAAAGTTTCTAGGCTGGGCTGAGGATGGAACACAGTGGCACCATTTCTGCCTGGCAAACACAAGGTCCTGAGTTCAATTCCCCAGGATCAAAAAGAAAAATAAAGTCTGTATACTGAAAGCAAGAAAGTTTGGACTCTTCCGAATTCTTTTTTTGAACTTTTAAGAGAGGGCTAAGAATGAGAAAATGAGACACTAATACTAGTTCATACATTGGATCTTTTTTTTTTTTTTTTGAGACAAGGTCTCACTTTGTAGTTCAGGCTGGCCCTGAGCTCACTATGTAGCTCAGACTGGCCTCAAACTTGTGGCAATCCTCCTGCATGTGCCTCACAAGTGCTGAGATTACAGGCATGAGCCACCACACCTGGTGGATTTTTTTCTAACAGAAAATGTTTTTAACCTCTGGCTATATAGACCCTTAAACATGTCCTGTTTAGCTACTCTATGCTGATTACAATGTGTTGAAGAAATGAAAAATGCAACCAAGTCTAGGTTCAGACAACACGTAGACAAGTTCTCACCCAACATTGTGCATGCACACACACACATACACACGACTGTCACCAACACAATGCAAATCATAAGCTGAACTTCCAGGTCTATCTTTCTGTGATTCTTT
>PVIR01010935.1:0-48529 GCA_004026965.1 Petromus typicus | reverse complement strand
TAACCACATAACAATACTGGGTGTGGAGACCCACACCCAGCAGCAACCAGTACCACATACCACAGTGCCGGGCGTGGTGGCTCACGCCTGTAATCCCAGCACTCGGGAGGCAGAGGCAGGAGGATTGTGATGTGAGTTTGAGGCTGAGCTAAGGGCCAGCCTGAACCACAAAGCGAGACCCTGTCTCAAAAAAACCTAAAAAAAAAAAAAAGTGAGTTTATTGATATATTTTAGGAATACATTATGATCATATTCCTCATTAACAATTTGTATCTGTACATAGTATGTCTTGATTCTTATTTTTTCCCCATTGCCCTGTGCTCCCTTCAGCTTTGTTTCTGGTTTTATTTTTTCTTTTTACTATCAAATCTGTTCTTTCCCTTCTTTGCTTCCTCCTGTCCCCACCTAGATATCACTTCCCTTTAGATGCATCTTCAGATTTATTAAGACAGATTTATCCATAAATGTTGCTATTGTGAGTTCAGAAACATCTGTATTTAAGTTTTTCCAAGTACTTTTCAAGTATATTATCTTTATTATGGTTCACAGAGCAGTTTCATAAGTCTGGTTAAAGTGATATAAAATTATCTTAATTTGATTTTTATCTGTGCTAATTTTCTCACATATTCTCCTTTCTCCATAGAGAGCTCTTAAACTAGTGTAACAAAAAAAATTCATTGTCTCATACTATTTTTTCTCATACTACTATAGAATTAATGAAAATTTTTAAATTTTAAAAAATGTGTTACAATGGAAAAATGTTCAGTGCTGAATTATAATGAGTTCTAATTACTTTTGACATTTATTAACTTTCTTGTTAATTATAGTAGGAACATTTAAAGAAGTAGTTTTCAATTTTCTTTTCCCATAATATTATACCTTATATATTTATTTATACATTGTACCTTATTTTGATTTATTTTTTTATTTTAAAGAGTATCAATAAGATCAAAGGCTTAGGTGGAGTCACATTCTTTTCTCCTACATAAGGCAACTGAAAGTTGGCTTTGATGGTTTTCCTACCCAACTCCAGAGAGCCTCTGTCCTCATACTTGTTCTCCCAGTAACGTACCATTTAAGAAATAGTTTCTGTTCTTCATTTTAGAGGCAATGTTACTTTAGAGATTAGCAATCCAGTAATTTTGTTTATATTAAATTTTAATTGTTTTGCAGTTAGATTTGGGGAATCTAATCGCATAGGAGGTTAAGAGGTTTGACAGGAGCAGAGATAATGTATTTTCTTTATTTCTTCAATATCTACACATTATATAGCTTAAAAATGTAAATGAATACTCAAAATTATTAAGTTTTTCCTATTGAAATTCTTCTTCTTCTTATGACCACCATAAGATTCTCTTGGAATCTTCAAGAGACGTGAAATTCCTACATGCTAAAACTACAAAGAAGCCACAGAAAAAAAATTTACAGCAAATGCTTACTAAATTAAATGCTTACTAAACTAGAAAGTTTTAGAGTATGCCTTAAGTCCCTAAGACTGTCTTACAGCACAAACATTTCATTCTTGCTTTTTCTTACAGAGAACCAATAGTTTCTTTCTTGTTTAAGAAATAAAACATTAACCTTAAAGAGTAAAACAATGATACAGATCTTTGATAGCTGCCTGTAATTGTAATTTTCACGATACTTTTTAGTGAAAATTATACTTTATATTCAATTTACATACAATATGTACTTATATATATAAGCATACACATTAAAATTGCATCTCAGGGTAGTTATAATCACATTTGAGCTAAGTGTACAACCTACTAGAGTGTTCCATGGGATCGGTGATCATAAACTGAAAGTGTTCCCATTTCTAACATTAAAAACAATATAGAATTACCAGATTAAAAGAACTGTGAATCAGTGTTGCTGTTTCTTTAAAACCAAGTCTCTCTTTTGTTTATTCTGTCTCGATGTTAATAATAAAAGTGGGATATTAACCTTCTGAAGTACCTGTTACCCATAAGAAATCAGTTTCTTTGCATAAGAAAAATTCAAAAGTCTCTGTGAACATACCAAAAATCAGAAATATTGCCAATATTATCAAAGAGTTCTTGCACGTGAATATATTTCTTTATCTGACACTGAAAACTGTCCTCCTGGAGACAACACCTGCTATTTACAGAGATGTGAGCCAAGCATCAAAATAAACTATTTTCACCACAGATGGAGGAGCATGTTTGGGTTACCTTGTATTTATATCTTTTCTCTTTAACACCTCAATAAAGTAAATAGGAGCAGTTGGTGGTATCCCCATTTAACATACAAATAAACTGTGGCAAAGAGATTACATACTTACCTTTAAAGTACCAGCCTGAAATTGAACCCCAGTTTCTTAACAACTGCTCTTTAAGTTAAAAATTGAAAAGTTACTTGAAATGCATAATAATGTTAACCCAATGAAGTGAAGATTAGATTTAAACTATTTCTCTGTTGTAGAGAATGTTTAGTCTCTTCATTATTTTTAGAATAGTAATATCCCTTCCCCTTTTCTCCTTTTGCAGAAAGGAGGATTAGTGGATAATTATATTGCTGTGATTGCAGCACCTGTGTGTTATTTCCTTTGATTGGCTAGTTCTGTACTAAAGATTCCTACCAGCTAAAAGTGACCCTTATCAAATGTTTTTATAACTAATTTTAGCTTGAGTTTTAAATTTATAACAGACACCATCTCAACTCAGTTTAAACCTGTGTTTTAAATTTTTGCTTTGAATATTTTGCTAGTTTATCTTCTCCTTTTTATCATCTTACCCATTCCACTTTGTGTAAGCTTAATGCTATTGGCAACACTTACAACAGTAATAGAGCTTGAGTTGTCCTCTTGTCTCTAGCCATCAAGTTTGTGTATTCCATTCAATTTATAGGTACTAATAACTTCCCTAGAGAGCTACCTTGTAAGTGAAGAGTAAGCATCTAACCTATTCTAAGGAGATAGAGGAATTAACTACTTTAAATTCTGGTTACAATTACAGATGCTAACAGCCTCGTTTGGAAGTCTATAATCATTAAAGTCACAAAAATACCTTGTGACCAGGGACTGTGGTTTAAATACTTAGAATTTATTATATCTCCTTAGTATATATTTTCCAAAGTAAAAAAATGAATAAATAAAGGAGAAAGATACGTATACCATACATTGGATTAGTTTGTTTTTATTACTTCTATGACTATATTAAACTTAGAAAATTATAAAGAGCATGTAGCTTTTCAGAGGTGAATGAGTTACCTTAGACTGTAATTATTTACCAAGCTAACCGTGTTTTCTGAAGTTGATCCGCTATAGGAAATTTTTAATGTTAGCCAGTGCTAATATTTAATGAATGCTAGTTTTTCATTTAAAAATCACCCATTAATGGTTGCTTCCCCCACTCTGACACTGAGACTTAAAATTTTTAAAAATCATTTTAGAAATATTTTACTAATGAGATCTATTATAATTTTATTAAATACCTTGTATTTTATATAAAATAAAAATGCTATTTCTAGATAACTTTAGATTGGTTCAGCTGTATATTAGGGTTTCTTACTTTTATAAACCTTTTATATAGCAAAGTAAAATTACTCTGCAAAATGTGTTTTTAGATAGTCATTTCCCCACATTGATAAATTTACTACATTATAAGTGTCTCCCTTGTTTTAAATATTAACATTTTCTTTCTTTCTGCCTAATTTTTTGTATAAACTCTATATATAATAAGATAAAGTAAAATATTTCATTTATAGGCCTTCTGAAAGTAGAGCATTTTCAAAGCAGGTAGGTGTCTCCACCCTACTTTTCATGAAGCGTTTTACCCATTCAAGCAGACTTTTAAAAACAGCTTGTTTTGATAGCAGACTGTTCTCCTGTGGGCCTTCAGCCTTTGCTTCCTGGCAGCACCTTTGGTGCGAAAAGAGAGTGATCAATTGGGAGACTATCAGTGCCAGCATGCATAGAGTGATAAGTTAACACACCACTGGGAATTTCTAGGGCCCACCAAGATACTTCACTTCTAATGTGCTAACAAGCTCATTTTTCTACCTCTTGCCTCTTCAGTTATTTTTTTTTTCTCAGAAGAGCTTAGAAGTTGAGTGCATCAGGCATAATGAAAAGCTCTGTAGGAGGGAGAAGCAATAACCCCATTTTTCCCTTTTCAGCCAAATAGAAAATTAGTTTCTGGTAATACACAAAGGCCAGTATTTTTTGTACAAGGGGCACTGCTGTGAATCAAAGGACTCTATTAACTGCAGAAAATTCGGCAGCTGTGAATCTCCCCCAATGAAAAAAGTACTTTCCAACAAGTTGTGAGATATGTGGTATTATTTAGATTGAACCATCAGTTTCATCCTCTTCCATTTATAACCATATACCTTCTTTCAAAGAATGCTATATTGCTTTCCTATGTTAAATTGAACTCAAAACTGACTATGTTATTCTTCTATAAAATCCTTAGCACCAATCATTTTAATGTAACATCTTGTCTTGTTGCTACCCACATCAGGAGTGAAGTATTTTTGAAGTTTAACCCCCATGTACAGAATTGAAAATAATGGATTGTAAGGAATTGGAATTCAGGTTATTCAATATTTGATGTATAAAATAAATTAAAATACAAAAATATACACAAACTAAAGAGCAAAAGATGATAAAAATCAAAGGCAAATTCATAGTGAATATGGTGTAGTATTACCTTTAACTCTTAGATTTTTCCCTGCTCAGCAATCAGCTTTTATCAGTGTAACATGCCCATAGAATCTCCAAGTGAATTAACAGTTTAAACTGTCTTCCTCTGAAATTATTTTTCTTAGTTCAGGATGTATAGACTTAGTGTATAAGTTCTGTAATTATAGAGCTTTAATGAATAGCAGTTTTTTAAGGTAAGGAATTTTGAGGAGGAAATATTAAAACTCATTTTGGAAAGAAATCAGTGACAAAAGAAGAACCAGTAGACTCTTTTTATTATCCTTACTCAAATCCATATGTACATTTTTTATTATCCTTATTTAAATGTCAACATAGCACACTGAGTACAGCAGGAAAACTTTTAAAAGTTGTAGAAGAAAGGTTAACTGATTTCTCAGTTCAGGAACTATATGACATGAAGTCAGCATGGGAGTTTTTCCTGATAATTGTATGTTGCTGCCTGCTGCTCTACATCTTGACAGCCATTTCCATAGTTGCTTTCTTGAACAACAGAAATATTCTCTCTCTTTCTCGCCCTCTCTGTGCTAACAGCACAATCAGACCTGCTGAAACAGGAAGCCTGGAGTGGGTTGTTCAAAAGCAACAACACTTCAAGGTACTGGTTGCTTGTCAATAATATCAGAGAAGAAAATGCGGTGAAAAGGAAGTACAGTATTTTTCTGTCAGTGTCAGTGCCCTGTAGATGCTTTGTTAGACAGTATTCAGGAGTCCTGTGGACTCTTTGCAAATATTCCTGCTTGTTTCAGTGTTATAATTGACTGGGTATTTTTTTCCAGACATACAGATTCAGCTATGTATTTATCTTAACCACATGGAGTTATTTTGAGGATTATAGCAACAGTAGTCTTCCATTCAAAATGAGAACAATTGTTAAGAAAATGCAGGATTTTTAGAAAGTGAAGAAGATATGCAGGAATTTTTCACAATAAGTCTTTACAAATGAAAAATACAGAATTTTAGACAGTATTTTAAGCAGCTTCATAATATTTATTGTGTGGCTTTGAGAGTAAATCTGCCGATGGAAGCTGATTAACAAGAGGAGCCCAGGCTGACCTGATAGCTGTTGAATCCTTTCTCAAGTAAACTGTTCTCTCTTTCAAAAGTTTAGTGGCATAATTATTTTCTAATAAATGTCTCCTTGTTAGCCTGACATTTATAGTGAGTTATATCACGAGTAAACTTAGGTTAAGTATTTTTATGTTTAAATAGGCATACTTTTAATCATATGTAAGAATGATTAGTGAATGATTTATTAAGAAGGAATGTTCTAGCAACTATCATAGTCCTTTTTGCTTCGATCCCTTCGTTGCCATTGTGAGCTGCATTTAAGTTCATCCTTAACAGAAGGAAATCAGCTATGAGGAGAGAGCACGTTACCTGCAAACAATTGTGCAGCACCATTTAGAGCCAACAACATTTGAAGATTTTGCAGCACAGGTTTTTTCTCCAGCTTCCTACCATCATTTATCATCTGATGCCGGTAAGATAAGCAGAGTATTAGTTACTTGTTGTGATTGGAACTTGAAATGCAGTACCCTTTTGTTCTAAAAACTTGTTTAAATAAAATTCTGATTGCTGAAATAGACATACTATTTGAATTTGGCCTGTAAATTTGATTTATGTTTTCTTTAACCTAAGCATATTTCCTTAAAAAGTCAACAATCTTCATAAAAATAAATGTACCACATTTTATCTCAACTAATAATAACCCTGTGTCTCATGAGATCATTATTGAAGTATCTGAAAAAGAAACACAAGTTGAGGATATACTCTCAACTTCTGAAGATCAAATTTTATGGCCAAGAATATTCTCATTTCCCTCTGCCTCACCCTTCCTCCACCTCTCCCTCCCCTTCTCCCTCTCTTTTTCTCTGTCTCTCTCTCTCAAAAAGCTGAACTGATCTACATTTAAAAGTAATTAATATAGTAAATTATGTTATAATATTTAAAGATTAAGAGGGTACTGCATTAATACAATTAACTAATTTTGAAGAAATCATTTAGAAAATAAATGACTCATGGCCTTCCTATTCTGTAATATCTTGCACTCCTTATGATTGTTTCATTTATTTTCCCTCTTTAGATCATTAAATATCAGTTCTGTTTATCTGAAGGTAAGACAAAGTGTCAACAAAAACACCCTCTGTTCTTCTCCTGTTTCCTTTTTTCAAAATTAGCAAGCTCTAAGCTTATAACTCAGGCAGTAGACAAACTTAACACTGCCCTCGTTCATACTAAACATTTCAGAAATTGCCACTAAATTTTTTTTTAGAATTATACTAACCCAGGTCTGCATGAAACACTAACATGGTTTGGGGATTAAAATAACTAATAATAGAAACCTATGGCTGAAACCAGTTACACCTTGTTGTATTGACCCTTTATTGTTTGTTTGTTTCTCAGCATGAAAGAATAGTACTATTGAACTGAAGTGGCGTGTCTTTGTATTTTGTAATGTGTTGCATTGTTATTGAATATCAACTCACTAAATGATTATTCTCTGTGCTGTTTGCACTATACTAGGCCCCTGAAATACAAAGATGACTGTTATGGTGGTGTTCAAAGAGAAGCAGGAAAAAGAGAACATAATCTGAAGTTACTCATAATAAACCTTCAAGTTCTCTTTATATTAAATGTTTAAAAGGCACAGTACTTTTTAAAAAAAAATCTAATCTATTTGGAAAAGAAGGTACTGTAATTCCTAATTGAGGTTTAGTTAATAAAATTAAAGCTTCCATTCCTGTCATCGTTAATTTTCCATTAGAAAAATAATTTTACCAAAACACTTAGATCCATTTCAATTAGTACAAAGACCTAGCAAAGAGAAAATCCCATCAAACTAGGTCAAATCTTTTGAAAATGAAATGAAATGTGAGATTTGCTTTAATGGATTGACACTGTCAAAATCAGTTTGGCATTAAAAAACAAGGTAGACGATATTGAAAGTAAACTTAAAAACATCAAAAAGAAATTAAGTACACTTGGCAGTGTCATTGCTTAACAGTAGAGAATTTCTGATAAAATATCAGACCATATTAAAAGACATATGATTAATATTTATTGAATCATAAATTTCACAATTGAAAAATACATCAGTAATTTTGGACATTTGGACTAACTTCCTCTTAGATTTATAAGGGCTGTTCAGTTTTAATATTGTGATTGTTTATCAGCTGAAGCCTTTCACATTTGTCATCTAAATATTCTTTTCATAGTTTGCATATTATCCTGCACATAACTAATATGGAAACAATATGGGAAGTAAATTATATTTTCACATTCTGAGATAATAAGTAAAAGATGCTACACCAGCCAAGTCAGGGTTCTGTTGGCTTCGTCTTTAATGTAATAGCATTCTTACTAATTTATGTACATGTTATTTAAAACAAGACTTACATCCTTTTTATTAGTCTTATGTGTTATTAATGATCTTATTTAAGACTTTTAAATAGTAATAAAAAATATGAATTTGAACATAAACCTAATACTGTGCTATTAGTTTTTTTCAACTTTTGAAAATTTTTTTGGCCTTTAAGATCCATTAAAAACATGCAATATAGAGTATTTTTGCCTGTAAGTAATGGCAGCAGTATTAACTGAATATATATGTGTATGTTTTTTGTAGACTTTAACAGTTACAACAGTTTTTATCCAAGTGGCCCTCAATTCAACACAGTAAAATAAAAATGAAATATATGCTTACACGGTAGCAAGGGCATTATAGTATCTGAATAGTTTTTTTCTTCCATTTTTTTCAAATCTTGCCTTTCTTGGCATATTCAACCTCATACATACAGAATGTTCTTTAAAATATTAAGTCAGAGGGAGAGAAGGACATGAAATAAGCCATATAATAGCAATTTGACATGACTTCTAATCTGCAAAAATGTTGTGGGATTTATTGGGGTTTTTTAAACATTGATAAAATCTGTTTGCCACATTAAGGAAATAGATTCATACTTAGATGTATGAGAATCAACTTTAAATATCTTATGTATGTCCTGTGCATGTAAAATAATACTAGTGCAATAATTTGAAATTAAGTTATAAAGAAATGCCAGCATGATGATTATAGTCTTCCTAACCATCCCTATATATACTTCTATTCAGTTGCAATAGTACAGAAAAAGATTATTTTCAGAGGTTTGGGATATAGCTCAGCTCAGTGGTAGAATGCATTTTTAGAATGTTCAAAGACCTGGCCTCACTCCTGAGCAAAAAAATATACATAAACTATTTTCTAAATTTTTTTACTTAATTTGGTTAAGATGATCTAAAGCTTATTTCCTGATTAACACTAATATACCAACTGTGATAACATTTAAATCCAAAAAGATTTTTTAATATAACTTTCAGTATTATATAAATGTGAAAGATTTTGGTGTATCATAATTGATAAATTTCATGACTGTATTTTCTCAAATGTACTGTCTGTGGCAGGAGACTGATACTTAAGGGAAATTATTTTTATCCCTAAGGTCATTGAGGGAAATGTTGTGATGTCACACTTTGGTGATCTTCCATAACTGCATTAAAATATTATTAGATTTTTCTTGTCCTTTATGTTTAAAAAAGCTACAGGAAAACAAGCCCTTTGTCTTTGTCAAGCACCAATGTGGAAAATATCAAATGTTTTATAGTGGCTGTTTTCTTAAACTTTTTACATATTGGTAACACCTCTTCTAATCCTAAAATGAAGTAACTCCTCTCCTTGGCCAGATGAGGGTAGTTCAGAAAGGTTTGTATCTTTCTCAAATGTTATATTGTCTTTCAACATTGTCTTTTTCTTTTTGTAATAAAAAAAATTCTAGAATGCCAACAAAAAATTGGACACTATTTTACTGAATAAATTGATTTGTCATTGTTAATTTCAACATTAAAAACACTAGTACAAGACAAGTTTTTTGTATTATATGATTTTTCACTACAGCAGCCAAAAATATTATTGAAATGCTGCTGTGTAGTACATCTAGAATTATCTCTGATACCAGGAGATACCTTTCTATGGGTTGTTTTCAGCAGACTTTGAGATTTTTAGTTCTTTAACAGTCAAATGATATACTGTTTGAGTCTTCCTCCCATCTTTTTTCTTTCTCGTTATACACATGTACATACATATTCATATACATATATCTTTATACTCATACCATTTTCTATAGTTCCCTTTAGAAAATGAGTAAGTTTCTGTTTAAAGAAATGTTCTGACTGAGGCAGAAGAATTGCGAGGCTGCACAACTTAGCGATTTAGCAAGGCCCTGTCTCAAAATAAAAAATAGATAAAAGAGGTGGGGATGTAGTTCCATACAAAGACCCCAGGTTCATGGGAAAGTGGAGGAAAAATAGAAAACATTTTAAAGTTAATGATTCAGAATAGTTTAAATGCTGTCAAAATCAGAGATAGAGTGGTTATTAATTCATAGGATGACATCTAATCTGCCTTCATTCTAACTTCACTCATTTTGCAATTTTTCATTGCATGTAAATAGGATATTTGGTTGTGACATCTGTGTTCCTGAATCTTTGAATAGGATAGATCATCCAATTTTTGCTACTGCTTTAGGTAACTTTTTTTTTAAAGCCCAGTGTCCTTCTTTAAAAGCTATTTTAAACTTTCCTTCCCAGACTATGAAATGATCTGAAAGAAAATATTTTCGCTCTTCAGAAGATATTTTATAAATATTATTTGTAAATCCCAATAGGAAGATCAGTTTCCTTTAATATATAATGTAAGCTATAAACACATTAAAAGTAGATTCTTACTCATATTTATCACTCCATTAGCTTGGAGATAGATGCAGCCAAGAACGTTCTGTTTGGTGCTCTGACCTTAGAAATTTGGCTCACATGTAGTTGACTAAGAGGCAAATAATACTGATCATAAATAGCATCTATTACCTTCTGTGACAATAATCACTAGGTTCAGTTTCCCCAGAAAGTATTCATTCAGTTGTAAAATTTTTGTAATGAAAATAAAATAATAATTGATCAGTTACTGAATGCCAGGCACTATGCTAAGTACTGTGTATGCATTCTCATGTTTAATCTTCATATCAGTTCTATGAAATTGTTTTTTTAAGAAAACTTATCCAGAATCACGTAGTACTTAATGAAGCCAGAATTCCAGCCTGGATCTAACTTCAGAGTGCATAGTTTCAACTGTTACAATTACCCATTTAGCTGACCTCTGTTTATCCCCTCTCTGCTGTTGATAGAAGAAAAAAGATAACCCAATATCCTGTCATATTTACAAGTTAAAAGATGTAGAGATTTTATTTTGAAGATTCTGCCTTTCCTACCCATTGGAAAATATTTTTTTAATAGCTTTTAGGTTTTCAGGGGAGAAATCTGGACTTTAAAATCAGACTTATCTGGATATAAATCACAGTCCTGCCATTTGTTAACCACATGAACTCATTAATCTGTCCTGTACCCAGGTTTCTCATTTGTAAGGGGATAAAATATAACAAGCTTAATTTGACTTGTTCTAAATGGGTAGTAATAAGTCTTGAATATTTTAAAGTGAAACTACTTGTTTACCGGTATTTCTATATTATTTCATTTTAAATTGTTATTGTTTTAAATTATGTTATTGACATGCATCACTGTAGTCATGCTAATCTTAATCACTTAACTCCTTAACAATATTAAAGCAATAAGATTATTTGGATAATCTTAACTTTACTATAAGGTTATATTTTATAGGACTACCAACATTGAGAGAATAAGTTATTTGATTTTCCCCAAACTAAACCTAAGGGTATGTTGTACTGTCCACATTTGAAGATTCCGTGGGTGATCTTTTTCTTCAGAAGTATTTTTAGTTTCTATCCTTTTCTAATCTGTGTCTGTTCTTACTCAGATTCTGTTAACTTTTTCTCTTCTTTAATAGTTTCACTATATACAGTAGCTACACTTACTGTGCATCTGCTATATCCCAAGATCTTTGCATATGTGGTCATTAATCCCCACAACTTTGCAAAATAACTATATGTTTTGCAAATAAGAAAATAGATCATTAGTTTGACCAGTATCAAAGAGCTAATAAAATGACAGACTTGGTTACAGAATTTATAACTGTCTAGTTCATGCCTGTGTTCTAACACATTCACATCCTTTCTTAGTTCAGCATTGTAAAGTTTCCTTCAAAATTACAATATTTTAAAGACCCCACCCAATAAGTTTATTAGTTTTAAACTGTTCCTGCTTTTCATGAAGCAGTACAAACAATCCATTGATTTTCTTTTCATAATGTATGCATAGGTCCCTAAAATCATCCTCATCTTATTTGTAATTATGTATTGTAATTGATACATACGAATCAGTTTTTTGTACTGTCAGGTTGTACTCACAGCCTTTTGGAGCACTCTAAGAATGTAACCAATATGCACAAATATAGGAACTTATTCTTAAAGATACAGGAATAGAACTAATTGAATGAATCACCATTGTTTAGCTCAGGTAGTGTAAATCAGTAGTTAGATGGAGTAGGATGTCAAATGAAATGTAGGTATCTCTATTCTTCACATCTAAAGTGAGGTTAACTGACATAATCATTTATAGAATTTGGGCACATTGAGTATGTACAACAAATAGCATTTGCTGAATCTTGAGTAAGTACTGGTAACTGTGCACCGCACATTGTAAGAAGCCTGCCTTGCTTCTTAATTGCCTGAGGGGGATTTCACTGATTTGAAGGGAGATATGGAGGAGTTGCTGATTTTTTTTTAAGAGCTAAAGCCAGAATACATATCAAGACACTTGAAGATAAACTGTATTTACTATTACTGTTAAAAGTAGTAAGAGAAAAGATTTTAGGAATAGGTATAGTTAAGAAGAAACATTTACAATAGAAATAACTATGAAGTAAATTTTCATAATGGTCTTTTTATGAAGAACTGAGAGGAAAATATTTTTGAGTGTGGCATATTCCAAAGTTGTAGTTTGTCTAGTAAAATCATCTGTGGTGCTGGAAATGTTATATATCTGCTTATCCGATATGGTAGCAACCAGCCTCATATGGCTTTTCAACACTGGAAATGTGGCAAGCATTTGGTACTGGGAAATTGAATATTTTGTTTCAGTTACATCATGTAAATTTAATGTGACTGTGGTTACCATAGTAGACAGCGCATCTCTAGAAATTTTCTGAGTGCTGCCAATACAGTGAACATTTTAAAAGTACGTGTTTATAGAATTTCTCATAGACTTTTTTTTCTTTTCTTTTTTCCTATTTGAACTTATTTTGTTAGTTGGTAAGTATAACATTTGAATATACAAACTATTGACAGTTGTGAAACATCATCACTCTAACTCATTGCATGCCCAATTATATTTCATAATAAAAACCTGACCACTCTCTTCTCTGCTCCTCAGTTGACACCTGTGAAATTTTGCACTGAGTCTCTCATATCTGTTGTCTATCTTCTCTTTTGTTTTCTCACTTCTGCTCGCTACTCCATTTCTTCATTCACAACCCAGAAAGAAATGCAGTGATAGTTCTCTTCCTCCCAAAACCTCCGCTAGAAACCATTGGCCGTCTCAAGGTAAAGAGCCATGGGAAAGCCGCTCCTGATGGCCAGGGTACAGTGCACTCTCAGAAAAGCATGAGCTACTGCTCCTCACCTTCCTTTTGCCATCCACCTGCAGGGCTTCCCTAAATGGGCCGTGGATTTATATTCTTCTACAGATTTGTCAATATGCACCAATTCAGATCTTCAGGAAGAGTAAATCTAGACAAAATTAGTATTTTCTCCTTTTATTTTGGAAGCCAGCCTCATTTCCATTAGAAAAGAAAATGTCAGAAAAGTTACTTTGAGGAAGGCAGTTGACATGGATTATAAATGACAAAGCATGTTTGGAAGTACATATATATTTGTTTTATATTATAGCACTTGACCTTAAAACACTATGAGTGTTCTATAAAAATACACCCCAACTTAGATACACCATAAGTTCTACACTTCATATTGAACATTTTCTTTAGAAATATTAATAATTTCAACTTAAACACAGTTGTTTCATTATATAAAAGTGCTGGCATAATTATTTCCAAGTTTGAAGTGTCAGTAGGGAACTACATTGGCTGACAAATATACCAGAAGTCTCTCTGTAAATAAGAAGTGTAAGTTTAAGCCTCCAACTTGTCTGGTGTTATGTTGTGACACATATTTTTTTAAATTTTTCACAGTCAGGTGATATGGCACACACTTGTAATCCCAGCACTTGGGAGGCTGAGGCAGAAGATCACCAAGAGTTTAAGGCCAGTCTGGGCTACATAGTGAGTTCATGACCAGCCTCAACTACATAGCAAAACTTTGTCTCAGAGAAAATACCTCCCCCAAGTTTTTTCATGTACTTAAACCCAGAAAAAATACGGGCTAATGTACTTTGAAATATGTAGAAACAATTTAAATTTTCTCATTTAGTTTGTAGAAGTTTTTTTCTGAAGGGTTTTACTTAGTATCTTACACATTTATTCATAAAGCCTATTGTGTACAATGCTCTGTATTGATGCTGTGTATTGTGGAATCACAGTTCATAAAGTATAGAGATGAAAATACTGTGTAAGTGACATAGGCTTTTCCTGTTTGAATTTGTTTGGCTTGCTTTGGTTTTGGGGGAGAGGTTTGGTGGTTTTTTTGTGTGGGTGTTTTGTTTTTGTTTTGGGGATTTTTTTTTTTTTTTTTTTTTTGAAACAGGGTTTCACTGTGTAGTTTACGTTGGCCTTCAACACACTATGTGTCCTAGGCTTGCTTGCTTATGGTGATCTTCCTGCCTCAGCCTCCTGAGTGCTGGGATTACAGATGTGTACCACTACACCAGGCTGCTTGCTTTAAAATTCTGTATCTACTAATTTTACTGGTGACCTACAGTGTAACTGCAAAATTTAATGAAGGTAAAAGCAAGCATTACTTATCTTTTTTAATGTATTATCTTGAGATTTCTTTATCTTTTTTGACTGAGATAAGAATTACGACCTTCGGAGCTGGGAATATAGCTCAGTGGTTCCAGCGCCTGTCTTGCAAGCGCAAGGACCCGGGTTCAATCCCTGGTAACCACATAACAATACTGGGTGTGGAGACTCACGCCCAGCAGCAATCAGTACCACATACCACAGTGCCGGGCGTGGTGGCTCACGCCTGTAATCCCAGCACTCGGGAGGCAGAAGCAGGAGGATTGCTGTGATGTGAGTTGGAGGCTGAGCTCAGGGCCAGCCTGAACCACAAAGCGAGACCCTGTCTAAAAAAAAAAAAAAAAAAAAAGAATTACGACCTTCTTCCCTCCTCTAAAAATGCATCTTTCCTCCTTTTAGAACCTAGTTTAAATATCTAAGATGTATGGTGGTCTCCTAAGTGTTGAGTAGTTCTTTCAAACCTGTTTAGAACTGTTAGGTGCTGTTTTCTTTCAGTTTGAGGAATGAAGGCCCTTTTTGGTTATACCCTGAGCCCTAGAAACAGAAATTGGTCTTTCTGTCCTGCTTCTTGTGTCCTTTCCTGCATGCCAGAAGTGCTTTGGATCCCTATTCTTTTTGGCCCAAAGACTTTGCTTCCAATTGCTTTTTCCAGAGCTCTGGCTCCGGAGATGGTGATTGGTGCTTTCTCGCTAACATGATGACATGACCCACCAGATCACTAGGCTTTAAATACATTAGTAGGCTGCTATGACTAGCACATATGGGGCTTTCCTTTTCTCTCAAGAGGCATCATGTAGACTTGGGATCCTCACTCCAGATTAGTAACAGACAGGTTACTTTCTTACAGGATGAGAGCCTGGATGACCGTGTTAATGTTCTTGCTGTTTCCTACAGGCTTCTACCCAGAGATTCTGCCCAGTGAAGCTCTCACAGCAACGCAGGTAGAAGGGGCTGACCTGGCCTCTCCAATGTCTCCTCGAACTAGCAAAAGCCGCATGTCCATGAAGCTGCGTCGTTCCTCTGGCTCAGCCAATAAATCCTAAGGAGACGAGCAGCCCAGCAGTGTGATCAGCAGTAGCCACCTTAGCACGGATATAGCAGTAACCCTTTCCGGCTTTCACATCTGCCATACTGTGCATGTTCCTTCCTGCACATTTATTTGAGGAAACACTGGACTTCACTAATTTGTAACTTAATACTTTAGATTTGGACTATTTATTCAATTCATTTATCCCCTACCTTCCAAACTGCCATTTTTTTTTTTGAGGAGGTAGAGTTTTATACCATGCTCTTTACCTCCCTAGATATGTCTTAAGTAATTTTACCTTTAATTTCATGATTAATGTTGAGCCAAAATACAATTGGACAGATAGTCTCATTTTATTTATTGTACCCACTACAGCTTTATGGTTTGATAAATATATAATTTTTTACAAATGTAAAGTGAAACTTAAGCATTTGTAAAGTTAAAGTTATGGATCTGTTAATAAACAGTGTATGTACAGATTATGTCACAAAAATAAAACACTCAAAATTAAATGGTCATTTAGCATCTCAAATTCCAACTGAAGTAATTTTAATGTTAACTTTTTCTTAAGGGAGTTTCTCATTTCTTGACTGTAGAAGATGCCATGCATATCAAATAATTAGAAAAATCACTGCTGAACTTTGATTTCTGTTTAGCTTCTAAATAATTTTCTAATGTTTTGCTTTTTTAAGTGGTATAACCATTAAATAGTATTTCTGTTTCAAGATTGTGCCCCATTAATACTGGTTGATAGATCCTGGTGTATCTGTATTCTCTCTTAAGTACCAAAAATATGATGGTGGGAAGCAGGAAAAACTTTTCTAATATAAATTTGTTGCTCAAATTATGTGTATTATTTAAAAAGAAAAGGGAACATGACCCTGGAGTCTTAAGTTAAATCTAATATTATTCATACTGAACTTGCAGGTGCAAGTTGGTATACATTCCACTCTCTGGAATAGATAAGCTGCTCACATCTTTAAAAATTGGGCATCTCCTAAGAAAGCATAGCATGACATCAGTACCAACTGCATGTGTAAATACATCATACTGGCAAACCATAGAATATAAATTATGTATCATCATTCATGTAGTGTCTACAAATTTGTAACAATGGGGGGATAAAAAAGATGACATGATATTTAATAAAACAATAAAAATATTATTACTATCACTTCCTGTCCATTATTTTCTTCTGTCTTTCATAATTTTTAGGCTTAATAGGCAGAGCTATAATGATTATTAGTGATCTATGAAGCATAGACTTAGGTTATCTTAGAAAATAATGAAAAATGAATTTAATTTCCCCTTTCAGGATACACACTAACCTACTTCTCAAAGATCTTATTAACAGCTTTAAAAACAAAAAATTTTACACTTTCACCAGTGCTGGTCAAAACTTACCCAGGTCACTGGATTAAAGTATCAGTTTATCTTAGCCACATGTTTCTCTGATTTCTTAAATTTCACATTATTTTATCATGTATTTCAGAAATAAAACTCCCAAATTTTCCTAAAACAGTTTTCAGAGATCCTATGTACTTGATTTAAAAAATAAATAAATAAAACTAAAGTTGCTATTAATAAATTGGTAAAGAAGTCCCTGAAAGCAAGATGAAACATTATAAACAATTTCCCACTATTTAGGGTAGAAATATATAAAAAGGAAAATAAAATGTAAGGTACTTTCACTTTAAATAATATCTAATGGATCAATAATACCACAAATGAGCTTGAAATGTTGACAATAATTAGTACCATTAAAATGTTATCTTTAACGCTATTCAGTAGCTCTTTTACAGAAAATATTTAAAATATATTTCTATTACTTTGTGGGGGGTGGCATCCTTCTAGAATTAACGTGTTCTGCCTTTTGCCACTCTCAAAAGAATATTTCTTATTGTATTTCTGCTGCATTACATTTCATTTGCAAAGTGTATCTCCTGCCTTTGTATTCTAAATGGGTCCTAAGGTTCTAGGAAGCAGAATCACTGGCACTGGAGAGATAAGAAATGTGGCTTTGAATATATGCTGTGTTTAACTGGTATAAGAAAAATACAGAACAAAAAACACAATCTTGTACATTTATTTGGTGATAAGCATCTTACAGAACTGAGCTGTCAAGCAGTGCTCAGCTGGGGCCCCAAACTCTGGGTCTGAGGGGTTGAGTACAGAGTATACTGAATACAGTTTACAAAAAAATTCAAAAGTTGCTGCTGGAAAGAAAATACTGAATATTGAGTGAATTGCCATTCAGTTCCATGGTGTATTACAGGGATTAACATCTTTAAAAGCTGAACATAGTTTTATACGTAATATACAGTAGGAGATTTACAACAGAAGCATTACATGATGTTGGTGAAACCTTAAAAACAGACTTAAGGAAACATTCAGTATTTCCAAAAAGCTATAGTGTAAACATTTAAAGTAGCTCTTCCTGAACACTGCACACAAAATGGCTAAAGATAAGAATTTGGAGGGTGTCTCCTTCCAGTAAAATAGTACCCTCCCTGCCTCCAAAAACTAATGGAAGAATGGACTAGTACGTATAATTAAAAGGTTTGGGGGGAAATTGTCACATCCTCAAGAGCAGCACACATCCTCTTAAATTCCTGCCCGTGGATACAGAATTTGAGTCTCATCCCGCCCCTGTAAGTTTGGCACCAACCACATAACTTTTAATTCACAGAATATACAATGCAAGATATCTGACCCCATTGAGACAGAAACTACATAGGCACCTGTGATGGCAAGAGGAAAAAAAAAAAACAGCAAAAATGTGACTACCACCTTTGGTAGACCTTTTGTAGACACTGAGACATGCACAAATTCACTGTGACTTTCCATAGGAATTACAAATTATATAGGATTTGTTAGGGTCTCCAGAGTTTTTTTTTGGGGGGGGAATCCTATTTTAGTGAGGAAAGTGAAGGAATCTACAGCTGAGAGTCTTTGACTGTGGATGTTGATGCCATATACATACCTGCTCTCCCCTGGTGGGACATTGACTACTGGGAGAGTCTTAAGAGGGAAAACATGGGAAGGAAAATAAAAGTAATACTGGAAAGTTGAAGAAAGCCCCCAGAAGTTCCCATGATCTGTTTTTTACTAGGCCAGTCTTGAAATCTTTCTGGTTTCTCGGACCTCAGCAGCCAGGCCGCAATGGCATCTGCAGCAGCAATACTTGGCGACTTTCTGAGGGGTGGCACTTATTGATGTGCCGGGTCAGTCCCGGTGAACTAAAGAAAGTGGACGGGCAGTGCTTGCAAGAGAAAATTTGCTGCGCACTTCCGTCAGAGGCCCCTCCAGGACCCTGCGCTTCGGGAGACGTTCCGGCCAGAGCGGGCAGGAGCAGCTCCTCGCGGACAGCGTGCCACAGCCGGTGCTTCTCTCGGATGTCTGCGGACGGGAAATGCGCCCCACACAAGGGGCAGACGAAGGCGAGCGGGGCCCTGCGGTCAGAGCCAAAGCCAGGGGCTAGCGCGCGAGCCGAGCCCCCCTCGTGAGTGCCCAAGTGTTTGCGCAGGTAGGCTTGGCGACGGAATTTTTTGTGGCAGTACGGGCACACAAAGATTTCGGATCCCGCGCCACCACTGGCATTGCCCGGTCCAGGCCCCCGGCGCCCCATCGCTCCCTCGGTGAAGGCAGCCTGTGGCAGCGGCGGCTCTAGGCGCTGTAGCACCGGGAGGCAGTGGCGTGGGTCGCTGTCCTGGTGCTGATTCTCCCCGGAGCTGTCCTTGGCCTGCGGGTGCTGATCCCCAGTCCGCTCTGCCCGGCTGTTTTCTTTGCCCTCAGCCAGGAAAGACGCGATGGAACCAGAGTCCGGGGAGGACGAAGACGACGGAGGCGGCTTCCCGTCGGCGGATGAGACTGTGCTTGCAGCTTGGGGCCGTGGCTTGTGCCAGCGGCGATGGGAGGCGAGGTTCGCTGGGCAGCTGAAGACCTTGTCGCACTCGGGGCAGCGGTACTCGACGCGCACGATGCGGGAGCAGCGATGCTGGGCGAGCGCAAACGGGTCCGCGTACTGCTCCTTGCACAGCTGGCAAATGAACTCTCCCAGCGGCGTGCGGCTGCCCACCAGGCCCCGGGACGGCGCTCCGGGCTCCTCCTCCTTGATCTTCAGGCCCAGGACGGGGGACGTGGTCACCTCGTCGGCAAAGCTCAGCTTCCTCATGGCCTTCGGCTTCTTGATGCCCGCAGCCGCTGATCCCGGCGCGCAGCCCGCGGGCAGCTTGACGCGGCGCTCGCCGGCGGCCGTGCGCTTCAGGCCGTGCAGGGCAGCCGAGAGAAGCGCGGGCTCCGGCTGGAGCGCGGGCTCCGGAAACGGCGCCCGGAGCGGCAGGAGGAACGGCTCCCCCGAGGAAGGCGCCACCGCTGGCGCCCCAGAGCAGGAGAAGGTGGCCAGGGCGGCGGCGCCCCCGGGGAAGGACTCCGCAGACGCCGGCGAGCTGAGGCAGCGCTCGAGGAACGCGCGGCGGAGCTCGGCGCCCGCAGGTTTCGCGGGGCTGCGGCTGGGCCCCGGGCTGTCCGTGCCCTCAGCCCTCCACCCCGCGCCTTCCCGCCCGCCCGCCCCCGGGCTCACCCCCGCAGCCCGACAGGAGGACCCCGACAGCTCCTGAGCCGTCTCCGCCGTCCGCCCCTGGGCGTCGGGGTTCACGCGCTCCGCACGGGGCAAAGAGGCGCTCGGAACCTCCGCGGGGGTGGGCGGCGCCACCTGGGGCCCCAGCGGAGGCAGGGCCCGCTCGGCGTGGCGCACTCGGTACGAGCCGCCCGTGCGTTTAGTCCGCTTCACCAGGAAGCCCCTCGGCATGGCGGAGTCGGGAGCGCTCGGCGCCGGAGGGACGGGACGCGCGGGGCAGGGCGCGGGCGAGCCCGGAGCAGAGCGGCACAGGCTTCGCCGGGCGGCATGTCCCGGCTCCCTTTATAGCTGAGACGCCGCCGGGCCGCCCGCCACCCGCGCCGGCCAATCAGGAGTGGGAGCGGGCGCAGGGCGGGGCCCGGCTCGGGAAGACGCGCGTCCGGGCGCCCCGCCCGCCCCGCCCCGCGCAGCCGCGCGACGCCGCCGAAGGCGCGGTCTCCACAGCCGTCGGTGGGCTGGAGCGCCGCGGCAAGCCCGCGAGGCGCCTGAGTGTGGCCCGCAGGGCCGCCTCTCAGTCCTGGCCCCACAGAGAACCAGCTCCAGCCCAGGACTGGCTCCTTCCGAGTCCGAGGCCCGAACGCCCGGCGCTGCGGGAAGTCCGAGCGCGTAGCGGCCCGGAAGGGGTTAATGGCGGGCGCCGCCGAGGGGAGGCCGGGCCCCCGCGGGCCCCTCGTCCCCGCCCTTCGCCCGCACTTGACGGCGGGTCGCGACCGCCATCCAGTATCGATCGCCGCGCGGCAGCGACGCCGCGAGGACCCATCTGGGAGAAGGGCCCTCGGCGGAGCGTGCGTGCCCGCCAGGCCCTGAGGCGGGCGCCGTGGCCTGCCGCGCGGCGCCGACAAGGGCCCCTCCCCGAGGACAGCGGGTGGGGCGGCCGGGATCTAATTTCCCGCTGCCCTCACGTAAAGTGGTTTCTCTGTTCACACCTTCCACTTGTGCTACCCAGAGACACGGCTTAAAGCCTGCCTGGGCTGTTTAGCGTGGAGCAGATTGAGTGCGAGATGCTGCCGGCGGCAGCCTCCCCTCGGCCTCCCTGGGAACCGCGAGCGACGCTGTGCAGATGTGCAGCCCACCCGACTGGCCAGGTTTGCGTCCGGCCCCCGGCCCTGCGCCCGGCGCCCGCTCGGAGCTAGGAGAGATCCGGAAATTCCAGCTCAGAATGGGCTAATTAGACAGCATATGGCAGGAGTCAACTGCCCAAATCCATAGCGTAGGTAAGTACAGCGAGAGAATGGAAAGAACCCCGTTCCGTCTCCTGGCTAAACCAAAATGGAGAAAAAGACTCGGGGAGGCAGGCGTTTTAAACCTAGAATATGGTGTAACAGGTCGAGTTATCAGTAAAACAGACCGTCTTCCCTGTCATTAATGAAGTTGCTTTACATGGAGACCATTAGTTGGAGGAAGAATCAGAAATAGTTATATATTAACTAATTACTGCCTGTGCATTAAGCGTTCTGCTTAAGTAATGCAGAATGCAAGAACTGTTACTCTCATCTCAATGAGTGAATTGAGCCAGAGAAGTAGGGACCATAACAAGTGAGTCACACAGACAGCCTAGATGCAAACCCAGATCTGTCTAATCGTAAAATTTGGACTCTCCACTGTGCCAGTGGTTTCGAATTATTTTTTCTTAATGATATCCCACAATAGTAGTATGTTCTATGCTACACGTGTATTTTGTCCTTTGCTAACAAAATAATCGCAAATACTTCCCTTAGGCAAGTGTAATGCATAGTCGCATTTTCAATTTAATTCTGTCATTTTTTGTTTTTGATAGTGGGGATCGAACCTGGGTCCTTGAAATAAACTATATCCCTCCTTACTTGTAATTTTTTTATCTTGAGACAGTCTCATTAAGTTATTTGAGATGGGTTTGAACTTGTAATTCTCCTGCCTCAGCCTCACAGAGTGCTGAAATTACAGGCATGCACAACCATGCCTGGCTCAATCTTGTTTCTTTAAGTATTGATCCTATGAAGCAAATGGATTTCATAACTAATGGATTACAGCCCAGTTCTTATCCATTAAATAGCATGAAATCACACAAAATAAGTAAACAGACCTGACACTTTATAACTAAAATTAATATTCTCAATCAATATTTGAGGATCAATAGTTTTGTACACCTGTAATTGCAGCACTAGGAAAGCTGAGGCAGAAGTATTACAAGCTTCATTCAGCTCAGCCTGGAATGCATAGTGAGACCATGTTTAAAAAGAAGGAAAAAATGTCAGATGTCAGTTTATGTAAAACATTTTAATTCAAATTCCTCTCAGTTCTTTTCTCTTTATGACCCAGACGTCTTGTGTGATTTGAAAAAAAAATCTGTTGTAAAATTCTAAAACTTTAAATATTTGCTTCTTGAAAGCACCTTTTCTCCAGAGACATAGTACTGTACTTCTGTTGTATGTTTTCTACCAAAGCCAGTAGTTCTGACAGCTTTTTCCTTGCCCCCAAATGTAATTTAATATAACTTCTGGAAATTGAAATGACAATGTATATAAAAGGCTTTTTAAAAATATGTACCTTTATTCAACCATTTGTTCTCTTAGTGAGACATCCAAGGGAAAAGCAAAGAGTTGTGCATAGTGCTGTTGCCATTGCTATTTTTGTAACTGTAGATAATCACAAATTACCATGAGTAAATCATGGTGTAACTATACTATAGATGACAAGGTAGCCGTAGAAATCCACTTACATGCACAAATACATATAACATTAAGCAAAAACAGAAAGTTGTAAAGTTGACTGTATAGTTAAGAGCTCAGTTATATAAGAACAAAATCCACAGAACACTGGAAGAAATGTACCAAAATGCTGTAATGGCCCCAAGTTAGTGGAAATTTTAAGGTTTTGTTGTTGTTGTTTTGGTTTTTAAAGTTTTTGTTAAATACTCTGCCATGAGTATATACAGTATTACTCCAGTAAAGCTGCCTTGAGTCCTTTCTGGTGTTAAACAGGAACACTCTTCCCCCAAGACACCACAACACCAATGGAGCATTGTACATATAAGTAGCATTCTCCAGGGTCAGCTCTTTGAAATGTGGTCCTAGCAGAGAAGTGACAAGTCTCTTTCAGGCCATCAGCCTTCCAGTTGAACACCTTTGGGAAGAGACTAAGGATTGCAAGGTGGAAAAGAGAGAGAACTTAGATACCTATGCCTCACTCAACTATAAGCTTAGAGCAGTGTTGGCGAATCTATGGCATGGGTGCCACAGCAGACTGTGTCACTGAATCTCTAAAACGGTTCCGGTCACTGGCCTAGATCATCCTTCAAGATATGAACACTTCTTTCTTGACTCTCTTACTTAGATAGCATGATAAATAGGACAGTGTTGTGTAGGGGAGCCTGAAGTCTTTGCTTCATCTACCTGCTTTCTTTCGGTATCAACACCTTCTCCCCCTAAAATACTCAGAACCTTCATCTGCTATATTCAGACTAAAACCCATCCACCTGGATTATCTTTTAAGCTTAAAAAAAATTTTAAGCTTTCTAATTGTGGAAAAAGTTATTTTGATCTGAATTCAGAAATTGAAACAATCAAATTTAGGAAATTTTCTGAAGAGAATAATTTCTTCTGGTCCTGAATAAGACAGGCTCAGATGATAAACTTACTTTTTAATCACGTGGATATCTAGAGGATCACTGAGAGGGGATTTATTTCTGCTCTTTCTCTGCCCATCACCTCCATCTAGACACATCTTTTAAAAGGTTAGCCCCAGTAGCAGCTACTAGAGGCCTGTGGTCCCCAAGAACTCATAAGCCAACCTTCTCTCCCAAATCTGAAGCTGCATGCTTGGCTTGCCCTCCTAAAGCTAATCCCCATCGCTGTGGCCTCAGCTCAGTAAATGGCACTCCTTCATTTAGCTGCCCAGGAAAACGGAAAAACTTTCGGCTCAAGCTAAACACTTCATAACCAACCTATTAGCAAGTCTCACCAGTTCTCTTTAAAGCATTTCTGAATCCAAATGCTTCTTAGACTATCAGTGTGCTCCATTTGGTCTTTTGCATCCACCCCTGCCCCCATTATAGTGCCTTCTTCATTTAGCAGCAAGATGGCTCCTGTTGTAATATTAACCTGACCATTTCACTCTTCTTCTCAAAATCTTCAGCTGACTTCTCATCTCATTAGGATAAAATCCAAAGCTCTCGTTGGTCCTTGGCAATTTTTTGTCTTGAGTAAATTGTCAATAATCATTGATTTCTATTGAATAGTTCTTAATGTGTCCCAGATACTGCTTTAAAGACTTTTCATTTTATTTTCTGAAAAAAAATTTCATAGTAAAAGAAATAAATAATAAAATAGGGGAACAACAGTTAATTAGTTAACACACTATGTATTGCTAGCTTCAAAGCAGTTACTCAGAGTCTAAACCTGCTGTTCTGAAGCGTATCTCCTGTCGGTGTCTTCCCTTCCACACTGGTTTCCTTAGTCTCTTCCAGTGTGATAAGCACACTTCACCTTGAGCTGCTTTCTTCTGCTAGGATACTCTCTCTTCAGACAGGCTTGCATCTCATTCATTAACTTCACTCAGTTTTTTACTTAAAGAATTTCACCTCAGAAAAATCTTCTCCAACCACCTTAAATAACAGCCCACCCACCACCCTTCATCGTTTTCAAGCACCTTTAGTCTGCTTTTTGTTGTGTTCTTGGAATCAAACCTCAGGCCTCACACATGGGAAGCCTACACTCTATCACTGAGACACACTCTTCCATTTTCTTTCCTTTGTAGCATTTATCACCCTTGTTACTACATTTGTTCATTTGTTATTTCCTGGAAAGCTCTGAGATCCACCAAATTAGGCTCTTTGTTTTGCACATAGCTGTATATCCATAGTCTAGAACAATACTGGGCAAATATAAACGAAATGATCATACAGACCTCATCTGAAAGTCACTCTACCTGAACACAGAAGAGAGAAAACACAAAGTTAAAAGGATTCCAGATCATCACTTACCCCTTTTTAGCTTCAGTTTCTCTTCGCAAAACGGAAATAGCAATAATTTTTCTTCAGGGTGCTTTGTGCATTGCATGTAAAATACCACAATGCCTGGCGCATGCATCCTAAATGAGTGAGAGTTAAGCGGTGGAGGTGAGAGAAAATTATTGACACTAATGGCAACCATAAATTCTGTAAAAATACAGAATAACTTATTATGTTCCTAGCTTGTATTTTATACTCAATTATAGTACAAGACAGCAGCAATTCTGTATAGCATTTTTTGTTTTTTGTTTTGTTGAGGCAGGATCTCACTGTATAGTGCAGGCTCTTTTTGAACTCACTGTTTAGCCCAGACTATCCTCAAACTTGTGATGATCTTCCTGCATCAGCCTCCCAAGGGCTGGAATTATAAGCATAGACCACCACATCTAGCCTGTATAGCATTTAATATGCTCAGAATTAAAGTTTTATCATATGGTTAAAACAAAATTCAACAAATATGTGAAAGAAAGCAGTGACTACGGGGTTAAGTCTATAAGATGGAGTTAGTGAGACCTGAGTTTTAATCTTGATGCTCCCATTTGCTTATTGTGTGACCCCAATTTCTCATCAGATAGGCACAACAGCATAGTGTTCTCTGTAAATGGAGATAAATGGATGTCTAGTGTTTCTTATTGTAGCAGAGTATGAAAGAGAGTGGAGGAGCTGAGACTGGAAAAATTAAGTTGAGGCCAGATTGTAAAGGGCATTATATGCCACATTAAATTGTATGTAGATGTTTCCCAGTAAAACCTGCTGGCTGATATTTAAAAAACACATTTGAATGATATCAAATCCTTATTTTGAAGGCCAGGAATGTAGCCCATTGTCAGAGCATTTGCATAACATGTACAAGGCCATCAGTTCAATCCCAAATCCCATAAATATATATTTGGGCTTTTTTGAAAGATAAACCTAATGGCCTTATTTATGTGTGTGTGTGTGTGTGTGTGTGTGTGTGTGTGTGTGTGTGTGTGTGTATATATATATATATATATTTAAATCATTGATTGATATATAATCATTCTACCTCCGTGAGTATTTCCCTCCCTGTGTTAAACAGTAAAATGGATAACGAACACTCCAAAATCTTGACAGGAGAGGGAGTCTACAACTTGACTTCCACCTGGTCGTGATAGACTGTCCATTGAAATTGGGATTCACTTCAAAAACATAAAGGAAAGGGTGAACATGAAAAGGGATTATTTGCAGGGGATTTAGCTCAAGTGGTACTGTGCCTACCTTGCAAGCACAAGGACCAGAGTTCAATCCCCAGTACCACCAAAAAAAGAAAGAATTTTTGATAGTATATGACAGCTCTTAGAAGAGATGTTTTAATTTCTGTTTTGCTAGGTACATGACAGGTCTTTTCCCTTAGCCATTCTACACTTCAGATCCTTAGCACTACCTCCACCTTCGATAACAGCTCTTTCATCAAACGACTTTACCACTTCTTCAGCTCAGTGTGTAACTCTTTGGTATCATAGATACTTAAACCTTTGTCAAGGGTTGCACAAAGTTGGCCTCCAAATGTTATTGGAGATTCTTGAGTAAAAACTCTTCCTTCTGTGCTTTCATCCTCAGATGAATAAGAATTTTTTTGAACTAGCTCATTGAACATAAAAAGAGTAGATTTTTAATCCTAGCACTGTTGTTTACTAGTGAGAATATCTTAGAAAACTTAATCTCTCTTATTTCTTTATGTTGGAATTAGGTATTATATAATACACACATAATATAAAGAGAACTAAACAAGATAAACTATTACCCTCATGCTCCTATCAAGCATGTGAGTATATTTGGCTTTGCTTGGAAACTTGTGAGCAGGAAGACTGACTGTCTAACCTGCTTTTCACTTGACAAATAATAATGTATTTGTGTTCCCAATAAGTATTTGGGGAAATTGACCAAAGCCTTTTACATAGCTTGGGTGATGGAAGGAGAGCCTTGTCAATCTTTATATCTATATGTTTATATTTAATATTCAATTCATATGCTTAAAAATAACATACATTTTGCAATTATACATGGCAAATTTATATGTCTTTGCACAGCTCCCACACATTTCATGGTAATTATGTTATCTTTATAGTCGTTCAAATTTTGCTGTTTCTAATCTTGAGACTTTGTCATAGTCTTAAGATTCATAAACATCTGCTTGGCTAACTGAACACTTCATAAGTATAAAGTCTTCCTCTTTATCAGTAGTAATGCTTTCTGCTTTAAAGTGTGTTCTGTCTGATGTTTTCCAGACACATCAGTGCTTTCTTTTGGCTGGTGTTTGGAAAGTATATATTTCCATTTTAATGGCAACCTATCTTTATTCTTATTTTCAGTGTGTCTCCTATTGATAGCCCGTGGATATTTTTAATGTCTTTAACTTATAATTGTAGCATTTAGTCCTTTTACATTTGTGTGATTGCTACTATATTTGAAATTAAAGCTATCAATTTAAAAAATGTTTCCTAGCTGTGCATGATGGTACACATCTATGATTCCAGTACTCAGGAGGCTACAGCAGAAGGATCTTGAGTTTGAGGCCAGCCTGGGCTACATAGGGAGACCCTGTCTCAAAAAAACAAACTAGAAAGTGCTTTCTAGCCAGCATAGCAGCCCACACCTGTAATCGTAGCTACATGGGAAGCTGAAGCAGTAGGATATTAGTTGGAAGCCGAGGCAGCCTAGCAAGACCCTGTTTTAACAGTGGTGGGGGGCAGTAGTTCAGTCATACAGTGTCCCTGGGTTCATTTCCCAGTAACACAACCACTACCCCAAAATGTACTCTTTATCTGATCTGTTCCATTTCACTTTTTTCTCTTTTGTACCCTTTTATACTGATATCTTACTTTTATATATCTAATCTTTTTATATATTTTATATATCTAATCTTCTCTACCAGTTGAAAACTTTTATATCCCTTTATCATTATTCAACTTACATCACACATTTTTAATTTAGCAAAATTTATCTTTCTAATAAGTGGATGTTGGAGTACTTGGGCACTATATTCTTTCCTGACTTTCATGCTATTGTTGTATATCTAAATTTCTACATTAAAAGTCCATGATGCACTTGGGGATTTAGCTCAGTGGTTCCAGCGCCTGCCTTGCAAGCACAAGGTCCCTAGTTAGATCCTGGGAACCACATATCACAATGCCAGGTGTGGTGACTCACACCTGTAATCCCAGCACTGATAACCACATAGCACAGTGCCGTGCGTGGTGGCTCATGCCTATTATCCCAGCATTCAGGAAGCAGAAGCAGGAGGATTGCTGTGAGTTTCAGGTTTTCCTGGGCTACATAGTGAGCTCAGGGCCAGCCTGACCTACAAAAACGAGACCCTGTCTCAAAAAAAAAAAAAGTCCATGACAATATTAGTATTTCACATAAATAATATTAATTAGATTTACATACATGTATCCCACTTTTTGTTTTTTGCTCTTAATCCTTTGTACCTCCAACTTCCCATTTAGTCATTTTCCTGCTATCTAAAAAGCATGCTTTAAAATTTCTTCATGAAAGATTTGCCAGTCACAAAATATATCAACTCTAGTGTATCTGAAATGGATTTTTTAAAAAAATTATACTATAGAACTTTAGATTGGTAGCTATTTTCTTTCAGCATAATAAAAAGAACTTTCCATTGTCTCTTGTTCCCATTTTTACTAATTAAAAGCATTGTTTAGCTATTGGTAGATACTGCTCTGTCAAAAGTAATGTATTCATTTTTTTCTGGGTGCTCTTAATATTTGTTTCTAATCTCAAGTTTTAAAAGTTGTAGTTCAATGTGCTTAGATATAGTAAGCTTATTTTCATTTATTAGGTTTTAGGCTCATAAAATCAATGCTTGAAGTATTGTCAGTTTGAAAAATCTTCAGCAATTAAGTCATTATATAATTGTTTCTCATCCTATCTTCCTTCTCCATCTGGAAGCTAGAAGTCTGACTAGACTTCATAAACACACATATGCCCACCTTATGCTGTATTCTAGATTATTTCTTCAGGTTCTAATTTTCATTTATAAATTATACTTATAAAATCTATTTCTATTTATAAAATTTAACTACATTTATATTTTTATGTATAAAATGTAATTACATTTATAATTTTTATTTATAACTTTTATTTTTAAATAATACCACAATACATTTAAACATTTAAATATACATTTAAAATCTAGTTCAATGAATTTCTATTTGGTTATTTTTTGAATCTTAAAATTGCTGTTACTCTTTGTGTTTTGCTGTTCTCTGTAGATATCAAGTTGGTCTTTTATGTCTTTAAATATACTTGTCATAATAATTTTTAATATTCTTATTTTATGGTCTGAACCTGCTAGGTTCAATATCTACATTCTTCATGAGATTTTCCTGTCATCTGTCCTCTCTGTTCTTGTTTGTTTAGTTTTCTGTATACCTGATTTGTGTGCATACTAATGTATTTGAGGAATTATTTCTAGAATGACTATAGGGCTATAATGAAGTTATCTTAAGAGAGGATTAATATTTGCTTCTGCAAGGCCAGAATTGTTTTAACTTAAATTGAAGGCTTGAATTTAACTTAATGGGCCAGGCAATTTGAAAATTTGGTTAAAGCAGTGAGTATCCAAGGGTTTTGGAGTCCCACCATCTTGTAAGGGAATAGATTTCCTCCTTTATCCAAGTCCTGGATTTTGTTTTCTTCTCCTGTGCCCTGAAAGTCTACCAAGATGGAGATTCATATTGTCACAAGTCAAATATTCCATTAGGCTGGAACAACATCCATACCTTCAGTCCCATTTCTTCTTCTCATTTGGTCTTGTTATATTTTGCTGTCTTTTCAGATCTTTTTATGCTTTAAGAATATTTTTGAGGGGCTATCCACCTTTGCAGGTTCCCCCTTCTGTCTCCCTTAGGCAGAATTCTTCTTTCTCAATAAAATTTTCCTACTCAAACCTCAAAAAATACTTAAATAAAACATATTTTTAAAAAAATTTTAAAGAATATTTTTGAAACCCAGCTCTCTTCATTATTTAAACTAATACTGTTGGGACCTTTAGATCAAATCAGTGCTTACAGTGTTTCTGAAAAAGTACTGCAAAACTGCCCTTCAGAATGATCGTGGTTTTTTTTGAGACAGAGTCTCACTATATAGTTCAGGCCATCCTTGAACTCACTAGATAGCTCAGGCTGGCCGTGAGCTCTCAGCCATCCTCCTGCCACAGCCTCTTCGGTATTGAGATTATTGGCATCCACCACCAAGCCACGCTGTGCCTATCTAGACTTCTTTCAACAAACAGAGAAGTGATACTTTCCTTATTTCTTTAACTGTCTTGTCACTTAGAAAAAAAAAAATACCTGTGCCAATTAAAAAGAAAAGAAAAAATGCTAATTAGTTGAAAAAACATGCTAATTGGGTAAGTCAAAGTGTTATTTTATTCAAATAAACTTATATTTATAATCTTTTGGATATTAAGATTGTATTTCAAGTTTTGTAATTTAACTTATTCAAATTTTCCATCATTTGTTTTTCTTGAAATCTTTTGACCAGGATAGTTTTTTATAAAACTCCAGAAAAAAAGCTAAATCAGTTTTTAAAAATATTTCCATGTCAATTAGCAGACACCCACCCCTTTCCAAATGCTCTGTCTGCTCCAATACCGACACTCCTCAGTTCTACTTGCCTCCCCATTATCATTCATCTAAAGAGTTAATGTCCAGGGCCGGGGATATAGCTCAGTGGTTCCGGCGCCTGTCTTGCAAGCGCAAGGACCCAGGTTCAATCCCCGATAACCACATAACAATACTGGGTGTGGAGACTCACCCCAGCGGCAACCAGTACCACATACCAGTGCCAGGCGTGGTGGCTCTCGCCTGTAATCCCAGCACTCGGGAGGCAGAGGCAGGAGGATTGCTGTGATGTGAGTTGGAGGCTGAGCTCAGGGCCAGCCTGAACCACAAAGTGAGACCCTGTCTCAAAAAATCTTTAAAAAAAAAAAAAGAGTTAATGTCCAGCAAACCAAGGAAAGACCTAAGTCTCCGCAGCCCTGTCCCTATCCAATTGTTTAGTAGCCATCCCATAAATATTCCTAAATATTCCATTGTAATCCTGTGAGTATATGTTGAAAGAATTTTACACTGTAAAATACATCAAAATATATTCTATTTTCTTTTCATATCCCCTTTCCTTAATTTTCTTTTCCTTTTTTTTGAGACAGAGTCTTGCTTTTGTAGTTCAGGTTGGCCCTAACCTCACTATATGGCCCAGGCAAGCCTCAAACTCACAGCAATACTCCTGCCTCTGCCTCCCGAGTGCTGAGATTATAGATGTGAGCCACCATGCCCAGCTTTGTGGTGTGTGGTACCGATTGCTAGTGGGCATTAGTCACCCCACCCAGCATTGTTGTATGTAGTTACCAGGGATCAAACTCGGAACCTTGTGCTTGCAAGGCAGGTACCAGAATCACTGAGCTACATCCTCTGCCCTACCTTAACTTTCACTTGTAAATAGTTGTTGTTTCTACCAAAATTATTATATTGTTATGGCTATTTTCTTTTAAATTGTCTTTCACTTCTTAAAAATCTATGAAGGAATTTATTCACAGGCCTATGTAAGATATTCACTGAATTTTATTATGTTTTGGAAGCCTTTCAAACTTATAGTTATCTGTTTCAATGCTTTTGGCAGACACCACAGATTGCAAATTTCATAAATATCATAGAGGCCAAAGTAAAGTAATAGTTGATTTTGGACAAGCCGTAAAACAATTTGAACGAATTTCTGTTTATGAGATATGTACCTCATGAAGAAAGAATTAACTAATTTTTGTAGATTAAGTCATTTTATACTTGCTTACAGTATTGATTTATAAAGATGGTAGCTCTCTTTATGGTCTTCTGCCAAATATGTTAGTTAGATATTATGATCTATTTTTATGATTACTCTCTTTTAAATCTGATAACTACACCATTGCATTGTTATCGGACATCGCCCTAGCATTTCAATTATCTTAATCTCATGCAGACCCACATCAAAGGCTTTTATGAACATTTAGATATATTGTTTGTCCATGGCGTTTTCTTTATGCACAAACTTGTTGAGTAATTTTATAAGACCAAATAAATCAGATTTGCCTGGCATGATCTATCTTCATGAACGAATGCTGTCCACCGCCCATCACACTGTTATCTAAATGATTTCAGATCAATTTGGTTCACTCTAACATGGGCAATTGCATTCTGCCAGCCCCAAACTCCCTCTGATTTTCAATTGGAGACATTATTCTTCCTTTCACTTAACAAAGTGTTTTGTGAAACAACCAGGCAAGTATCTGAACCAATAAAGCCTAGTTTCCTGAAGATACATGTCTGATAGGCTGACTGAAACTATGTTTTATATCCATAACGTAGCTTTAAGTGGTGACATTATTACCTAAATCATGGTACTAGATGTCATAACTAGTGTTGTGTTACATCAATGGGAAATATAGGCAAAACAAAGAAAGAATATCTTCTTTTCATATATACATTGCATATGTGCTAACATTAGATCCCTTGCTGCATAATTAGATTTAGTAGAAATTGAGTTTTACATCACAGTAATCTATTTTACATCACAGATTAATAATGAAATACACTGGATTAGTTAAATGACTTCAGTGAGGAACTTGCTATGTATTGTGCCATGGTGGGACAATCATTGTGCTTCATCTAAGAAAAATGATAGCTGTTCTACATCTCAAAATAAATGAACAAACTATTCATTATTTGTCATATCACTAAATAACAAAAAGTTTGTTATTTAATGTACTTGTACTTGTATGTACTTGTAAAGTACTGACTGATTTAATGTACTTGTAAAGCATTTTTCCAGAAGGAGAAATGAACAACCTTCTCTTTTCCCTTTATGTTCATCTTAATTTTAGCAAGACTCATCTTGAACTGACACTTATGGTTCCTTAACTCTCTAGTTATAGTGTCAGAAATGTTTCAAGCAAACAAAACAACCCAGATTTCAAAATTCATCAACTCTCAGAGAATACATCACTTACTGGGAGAATCTCTATGTAGTGTTTTACTTACAAGCCATTTAAGTCAGATTTTTAGCCCTACATAATTCAAGAAATGGCAGTTTGAGAGAAGAGATCGGGTAAATAGGAAGTGTTGTTACTCACTGAAAGTATCACCTTTACTGATTCTGTCAGTCAGCTTTCACACGGCTGGGACAGAGCACCTGACAACCAGACTTAAAGGAAGAGAGGTTCATTTTGGCTCACAGTTCCAGCCCAGGGCTGGTTGGCTCCAAGGCAGACACAAGTTGGCAGAGGGGCGTGGCAGAGGAAAAGGTGCTGAAGCCACAGCAGTCAGGTGGCAGAGAGAAGGGAGCAGCCAGGAGCAAAAAGAAGTCTTGCAACCAGGCCACACCTCCTGACAGCACAGGGCCACAGCACCTCCAGGAGCCAGTCACTTTTTAAGCCCCACCTCAGAACATGAGGCATTTGGGAAATCTAAAGATCCAAGCAGGAACCTAATAGAGTACTGTTAAAAGTTTCACTGTTTAATAATGAATCAGTCAGAACCCAAGAAGAACATGTACAAAGACTAGAGGAAATACCTATAACATCAAACCATCTTCTCATCTAGCCTTCATTTTTCTTATTGGTAAATTTTCTTTTAAAAAAAAAATTAAGAACATGATAGTTCATGAGATCAATTAGAACATCTTTTTTGTGTTTTTATTTTCTATTGTTTAACTACCAACCTTGCTTGTTTAGTAGAAGTCATTAAATAATCTGTGAGTGCTGGAAATGATTCTTAAACAGAGCATTCTTATTGTGAGAGAAAGATTCAAAGTCTCCGTGCTGGCTACATTTTCTTTCCTTTCAAAAAGATGACCTTATACAGGTAATTAGGATACTGGCTTGACTGCAAGTGTTTATCAGAGCTGTGTGCCACTGGTAAAGTCTTTACTTGCAGTGAGACATTGTAACTAGGGCGCTTATAGTTTTCCAATCAGTCAGATTTCCCCATAGACTTTCGTTGTTTACATTTTGCAGACTAGGGGAGGTTTCTAAGAGAAGGTGCAAGTGCAAAGAAGACTAAATCAAGAGGACATTAACACTGTCAATCAAGATTTCACATCAGAACTGTGAGACATAATAAATTCCTTGACTACCTACTCAGCCTTCCCAAGGATAGTACTTAATTAAGCTAGTTGGTTACATATACTTGAGTCCTTAGAGCACAATAGCATGAGTCAAGCCACCTTAACAAAAAGACTTATAGCTATATTGTGAGAAGATTTTTTAAAAAACTGTATGTGTGGTGTACTCCTGTAATTCCAGCACTTGGGAAGCTGAGGCAGGAAAATACCAGGAGTGCAAAGCCAGTCTGCACTATAGAGCAGGACCCTGTCTCAAAACACAAACCTTAAAGAGTACATTATAAGTTTAAAATATAATAAAAAGGCAGCTGAAGCAGCTAAATAATTTATAATATAATAACATTTGTTATGAATAAAGGGAGTGATTTGCTACCCTCATAAGTTTAAGTATGATTAACCTTTGAAATTTGTTTAACAATGAGGGCAGTAATGTTACCTCAAATACTTGTTTTGTTTTTGCAATATCAGGGAATGAACTCATGACCTTGCACTTGCAAGGCAGGCAGTGGTGTCACTGAGCTAAATCCCCAGCCCTCATTACCTCAAATATTTAATGAAATAGCATTAGAGTGCTCCTTAGCTAAAATAAGAGGTATATATTATATTTCATTTCTTATGATTCAATTTATTTTTACTATTTAAACAAATGTCCAGCTAAACAGCTTTTACTTTGACAACTTATTGATATACAACCTAATTTTCTAAATTTGTTTGTTTAGAGACAGGATCTCTCTTTGTAGTTTAGGGTACCCTGAACTCACTGTGTAGCCCAGTCAAGTCCTGAACTCACAGCAATCCTCCTGCCTCTGCCTCCTGAGTGTTGAGATTATAGGCATGAGCCCCCACACCTGGCACTGTAGTATGTGGTTATGGAGTACTGTGTTTATCAACATGAGTCACCATGCCCAGCATTGTGATATATGGTTTTGGAGTACTGTGCTTACAGGCGTGGGTCACCATGCTTGGCATTGTAGTATGTAGTTACTGGAGATCAAACTTGGGATCTTGCACTTGCCAGACAGACACCGGAACCGCTGAGCTAAATCACTGGCCCCTCTAAATGTTTTGACTTCAAATACTCCACTAAAAAATATAAAAACAGGGGCCAGGGAGTTAGCTCAGTAGTTCCGGCGCCTGTCTTGCAAGCGCGAGGACCCGGGTTTGATCCCTGGAAACCACATATTATACTGGGCATGGAGACTCACACCCGGCAGCAACCAGTCCCACATACCACAGTGCCGGGTGTGGTGGCTCACGCCTGTCATCCCAGCACTCGGGAGGCAGAGGCAGGAGGATTGCTGTGATGTGAGTTGGAGGCTGAGCTCAGGGCCAGCCTGAACGACAAAGTGAGACCCTGTCTCAAAAAATCTAAAAAAAAAATTATATATATATACACAGCCTGGCCTAGTGAAACATATCTATAATCCTGGCAGTCTGGGAAACTGAGTTAGGATGATCATGAGCTTGAGCCTAGCCTGGATAATTTGGCAGTTTAGACTCTCTCAAGATTTTTTAAAAAGGAGTGAGGGAGCCAGAGGTATGACACATGCCTATAATCCCAGCACTTGGAAGCTGAGACAAGTGGATTTCCGTGAGTTTAAGGCCAACCTAGACAACATAGTGAGTTCAAGGATAGCCTGAATTACATAGCAAGACCTTCTCTCAAAAAAAAAAACAAAAAACAAAGTGGAGGTGGAGCTCAGTGCAAAAGCTCTGGGTTCATTTTATATACATTATATATGTATGTGTATGTGTATGTGTATATATATATATATATATATATATGTAAATCATATGCCACTGTATGACTTTATTTTCATGCTCAACACCCATCAGTTTTATGTTTATTCTAGTTGAACATATTATCTCTCATTAAATTGAGCAAACTGTGTTTATTTACTTACATATACATATACCCAGCCAGACACAGGACTCATACCTGTAGTACCATGTACTTAGGAGGCTGGGAATTATTAGAGCCCAAGATACTAAAAAAATACACTGAACATTTAAGTTTAAATTTTTATTACACTAAAAGATATATTAATCCCCCTCAAAGTACTCTTCATGCTTCAAACATACTCATCCAACTGTTCTTCACATTTTTTTGTTTGTTTGTTGTACCAGGATCAAACTCAGGATCTTTTTTTTTTCGTTTTTAGGTTTTTTGAGACAGGGTCTCGCTTTTGTAGTTCAGGCTGGCTCTGAGCTCAGCCTCCAACTCACATCACAGCAATCCTCCTGCCTCTGCCTCCTGAGTGCTGGGATTAATGGCGTGAACCACCACACCCGGCCCTGTGGTGTGTGGTACTGATTGCTGCTGGGGTGAGTCTCCACACCCAGTATTGTTTATGTGGTTACCGGGGATCGAGCCCGGGCCCTTACGCTTGTAAGACAGGGGCCAGAATCACTGAGCTATATCCCCGGCCCCAAACTCAGGATCTTGTGCTTGTGAGGCAGGTATTAGAACTGCTGAGCTAAATGCCTGGCCTGGCAATGTTGTTTTCCACCTTTTAAAATTTAAAATTTACTGTACTTTTTTACTTCCCTACATATACTTGTGGTAACTATACATGCCACTTTTCTCCTGAGGACTTCGAGAAAATCGAAAGTATTCATATTTGTTGATTTTTTTTTTTTTTACAAATATGAAACTATCACTGCAATAGCTCCTCCTGTGAGGCTATTACATCTATCATCCTTGGGCTGATCCCCCTAAACAAAGTTTCCAAATGAAAGAGATCACAGAAAAGCAGCATATAGCAAAGCAAGTGGTGAATGAAAAAGAAATATGTGAACAAATAATACAGTGAAACCAAAACATAATAGATATCCATTAGTGTATTTCAGGAGTCTGCACAGAGCCCTATAAATATTTAATATTTCACTGAGAAGGCCCATGTGCATGTGTATGTCTGAGACTGAGCTATGAACATATTTTTGACAATTATGTGTGAAATCCTCATCACGACCATTTTCACTGAACAACTGAGTGGAGAGTTTTCTGCAGCTGAAATTGCTATTTGCACGATGTGGGGCATTGAAGCAATTCAAGGCTTTCTTTCCACTTCACTGGAAATGAAGATTCACTATATTAACGTTGCTAGACACTTATGTGGTGTGAAATTATGCCCCTCAATTACAAATTCTTCCAGCCTTCTCTCTCCTTGTTTCTCAATTTTCAAGTCTCATTTCAAATACTCTACAAAATATTTGGTCTCACTTGGCATAAAAGAAGCAAACCTCTGTTCCTTCTTGTCCCCACCTTTACATGGAGATAATAACACTTGCTTCTCTTATAAGGAGATTGTGAGGCATAATATTTTGCAAAGTACTTTAGAAACCTTAGCTGTGAGGACTAATGGAAGTAAAAACTATTGTTATCTGTGCTTCCAGTTCCTCTCGAGTTGGCTGTTTCCTTTATTTATTTTCTTTTGATGTTAGGAAGAAATGTTGTTTTGTTCTTGAATGTTGAAGCTTGGTTTCATTGCCTTCAACTTCCCTCCACTTTTGCTTCCTTGTGACCTCTTCTGGCTCCCCCACCTTAGAATCACACACTGCTTCCAAGAACTAACCCAGGAGTGGTCTGTTTTGTAGTAAAGGCATCTAGATAGGGTCTCGTCTCTCAACCAAGGAACATCCCAGATATTAGATCTTAACCTAAGGTTTCATGAGGACACTGTGGACACCATGCCCACATGTGCCACTCTGTGGCTTTGTACTCACACTCACCACCCCCAGGTCCACATTGCACAAAGTGAGCGCGTTCTCTCTTGATAAGAGAAGTGACTGTTTACTCAAAGTACCTCACACAAGATTTGCCCATATAAGTATTCAGTAAGTGATTCAAGGCAATCAGCGAACTAAATTTCATTCTTCCTAAGGTGGCTGACCTGCAGAACATCTTTGCTGCCAAACTGGACTGAGCCTGAATGTGCTTCTGCCCTTTCTTCCCAACCTCAGCTTGATTCCAGCATGGAGGCTGGCCTGACGGCCTGAGCCGTTCATCCACATCGTTTTTACATACCTGAAAGCCAGATTCTAGTGCCTTCTCTGGAACTGTGAGCAGGAGAGTACACCAGAAGATGTGAGTAGGACTGAAAGACCTGAGCCTCTTCTCTACCCTCTTTGCATTGCATCTTCAACAACACCCTGAGAATGAGTCCAAGTCCAAGATGAATGTACACGCTTCAAAGTGAGCACAAAAGTATGCAGTGGAAGGATGATGCTGATGTTCAGTTAGCCAGTGAGGCTTTGAAGCTAGACACATCCATATCCAAATTCCTGTCTAGGCTGGGCAACTTGCTGTCTGTGTTACATGAATGACTTATCCTATCTGAGCCTGGTTCCTCATCATTAAAAAGATACTACTATCCATGGAAAGTTGTGAAGATAAGCTACTAACATGTGCCTGACCCAATGTAGAAGCTTAATAAAAGGCATTATCAATATTATTAGAAAATGTGGTAGCTGGGTGTGGTGACTCACACCTGTAATCCCAGCACTCAGGAGACAGAGGCAATTGCTGTGAGTTTGAGGCTCGCCTGGGCTACATAGTGAGCTCAGAACCAGCCTGAACTATAAAGTGAGACCCTGTCTCAAAAAGAAAGAAAAAGGGAAGGGAAAAGAAAGAGTGCTGGGAATTTAGCTCAATGGTTCCAGCACCTGCCTCGCAAGCACAATATCCCGAGTTCAATCCTCAATACCATAAAAGAAAGAAAGGAAGACAATGACTCTTACTTTATATGCAAACTGTCTTTCAGGCATCTCAGAAAAGCAAAAAAAAATCTTAGAAAAACTAGAGATACAGAATAGACCAATATGTAGCTAAATAGATAGGTGAACTAATAGACTGGCTAAAATGTCTGTGGCTGGAATCCATGAGAGGAGCGTCCTGCAGGGTAAGTGATGTCAAATGTAACACTTCAAAAAAGATTAAAAATACATTTGAAGTGACAGGTCCTGATCAATCAAAGCAATAGATGAAGGTTTGCCAGTGAAGAAAAATATGATTTTTTAGTTGGTCCTGACCTGCTTGAGCTAACTCAAATAATTACTACATCTTCAAATAAGTTGCAACTCTAAAATTACAATATGTGGCCCATTAAATAAGAAATTGGACAAATGAAGTAAAATAGATCATATAGAACAGTGATGCCATTTTGCACTCTTAATGGGTGAAATAACTAACAATGTGGACGTTTTGAAGTGACTGAGGTAAATGTTTTAGGATGGCTTCAAAAAGTAGCATTATGTGAGTGGGGTTGGTGATGTAGCTCAGTGGGACCATGCCTGACTGGCAAATGTGAGGTTCTGAGTTCAATCCTGGTACCAGAAAAAATAAAAATAGCATTATATGAGGCTGTCCTTCTTAGTATATTCCCAGGCTTGAAGTCATAGGTATAAAAGGAACTATTTGATGACTAGATATAAGCAGTGCTTATATTTTGCCTCAGCTAGTTTTTCTTTCCTTTTTGTGAATGTGTGTCTGAATTAAGAAGAGCCAGGCATGGTGGTGCACACCTGCAATTCCAGCACTCAGGAGGCTGAGGCAGGAGAGAGACTCCTGAGTTTGAGGCCAGCCTGGACTACACAGTAAATTCAAGGCCAACCTGGACTACATATTGAGACCCCTTCTCAAAATGTTTTAGAACAAGAAGAAAAATTAAGAAGGAATTTTTAAGCCTGTTAAAAAATAATAATAATAATTTAGGGCCAGGAATTTAGCTCAATGGTTCTGGTGCCTGCCTTGCAAGCACAAGGTCCCGAGTTGAATCCCTGGTAACCACACACCACAGTGCCCGGTGTGGTAGCTTATGCCTGTAACCCCAGCACTCGAGAGGCAGAGACAGAAGGATTGCTGAGTTCGAGACTGAGTTCAGGACCAGGCTGAACTACAAAGCGAGACCCTGTCTCAAAAAAAAAAAGAGGGCTGGGAATTTAGCTCAGTGGTTCTGGTATCTGTCTTGCAAGCACAAGGGCCCAGGTTTAATCCTCCAGTAACCACATACAACACTGGGCGTGGAGACTCACGCCCAGCAGCAACCAGTACCACATACCACAGTGCCAGGCGTGGTGGTTCAAATCCCAGCACTGGGGAGGCAGAGGCAGGTGTATTGCTGTGATGTGAATTTGAGGGTGAGCTCAGGGCCAGCCTGAACTACAAAAACAAGACCCCGTCTCAAAAAAAAAAAAAAAATGAAAGAAAGAAAAAACAAAAGAAGGGCTTATGCTCTTAAGGAGTAGGTCCCAAGGAGTGGCTTTGTCCTTTCTAACTGGTGAGGACACAGCCGAAAGGACTCTGTGGGCCAGAATTTGGGTCCTTGTCACTTTCTGAGTCTGCTGGAGACCTGACCTGAACTTTCCAGCCTCTAGAAGTACGAAAATAAAGTTTTTCACAAACTTCCAAATTTATGGTATTTTGTTATAACAGCCCAGATGGACAAAGACATGCTTAATTCTAGAATAATGAAATTTTGATTCTCTTCAATCAACTATTATCAAGTGAATTAAGCAGCTCAAATGCAAGTTTTCCCATTAGATTAGTTCTTCTTTGGTTTTCTATAAAATGTTTAAGTTTGTCTTTTTCCTTCCATTGTTTAAATATACTCTGGATGGAGTTGTTCACTTGTTTTTCATTGCTGTTGCATTGGTTTTTCTTCATATTGTTTTGGTCAGTTGAATATTATAAGCTCCTGTGGCTGCAACCTGTATCTTTTTATATCTCCTTATCACACATAGCATCTAAATCTGTACTGTACCTGCTGCACATTTGGATTGAACTGCAGACAGTGTTGGAAAGGGACTTGCACAGTGCTATGTCCATCTCTTCCAGAATCACACTAACATCAGTCTAGAAAGATAAAAACCAGTCCTTCTGCTAAGCCCCAGAAAAAGTGGTTTCTATCACATCTAGAGGCATTCCTTTTCCTGTCTCCCTCCAAAAAGTGCTCACAGCAAGCAGGAGAGGACAGAAAGGGGTCAAGATGTGACACATACATATACCAATGCCCTACCCCATGATAAATGCATTTGCTGTGTATTGCAAACATATACTAATTTTAAAAGAGGGAAAAAAAGGATTTACAGAGGGAAATATATAAAATACAAATTTTATTTTATAATTGTATTAATTTTAAAATTAATTTAAAAGATATTACATGTAATACATATAAGGGTATTATTTATATATCCATCCTCTTCATTTTCTCCAAAAAGATGCAAATTACATAGTATAAAACTTATAGTATCAGGGCCGGGGAGTTAGCTCAGTGGTTCCGGCGCCTGTCTTGCAAGCGCAAGGACCCGGGTTCGATCCCCGGTAACCACATAACATACTGGGTGTGGGGACTCACCCCAGCAGCAACCAGTACCACATACCACAGTGCCGGGCGTGGTGGCTCACGCCTGTAATCCCAGCACTTGGGAGGCAGAGGCAGGAGGATTGCTGTGATGTGAGTTTCAGGCTGAGCTCAGGGCCAGCCTGAACTACAAAGCGAGACCCTGTCTCAAAAAAAAAAAAAAAAAAAAAAAACCTTATAGTATCATTAATATTATGTAAAGAATACACTTTATATTTAATATACAAGTCTCTTCTTTCAAACTGATTTTTTTGCAACAGAATGTGTATCTCTCTACTTCCAGTTGTTTTTGTTTTTAGTTGATCTTCTCTGTATCTCTCTAACATGACTCTGCCTCCATCCTGCCGTGTTGCTCTCTGGAATTGTACTTTATAAACCTTTTAAATAAAATATTAGGGGGGAGTCAATGAGGTAATTAATGAAGAGAAAGTAGAAAATATTCATGAATCTAGAGGGTGGGAACAGCTATTAAGAAAGTCATTTTAGCAGAACATGGTGGTTCATACCTATAATCCCAGCACTTGAGAGGCTGATGCAGGAAGATCACTGCAAGTTTGAGGCAGTTTGAGCTGCAATGAGTTCAAGGTCAGTCTAAACTCATAACAAGAACTTGTTTTAAAAATATGTATATGTATATATTTTTATTTAGGCACAGTGGAGCATGCCTATAATCGCAGCACTCTGAGAGGCTAAGGCAGGAGGATACAAATTTATGCCCATCCTGAGCAACTTCGTGACTTAGCAAAACTCTATCTCAAAAATTTTTTAAAAAGTCTGTGAGTATAGCTCATTGCAAAGTCCTAGCTTCACTTCACTGTGCTAAAATATATTTTTAAAACCACATTTTAATTCCTTGTCCCAAATATAAAATTAATTACTCTTTAATACAACATTCTTAGTATTGCAATACTTTTGCACTCAGGAACCAAATAACTCATTTTTAAAAACCTGAACATCTGAAAGGAAATGAAATTGGGGTTCAAATAGATTTCAGTCACTCAAAATATAAAGGTCCCCAGTGCCTATAAATTACTAAACTTCAGTTGAACTCTGTCTTTTCCTGATATCTGATTAAAGTTTTATCATATATTAATTACCGTTTTGAGCATGGGCTCCTAATTTCACTGAGTTCACCAGCTCTAGACGCCTACAAATATGTTTTGCTATAAATTACTGGCACTGTTTCTGTTGATATTCAGCATAATCAAACATTTGTAAGCATGCTGTCTTTTCAATCTGTTCAGCTGATGCACTTTACCTGATCTTTCATTAAAGTAATCAAAACACTTGCTGTGTCGCATCTAATGAATGTTGCATGTATGATTAAGTGCTTTCATTCATATTGCAAGTTTGATTTAATGTAATCTGCCTTTCAGACAGCCATTAGCCTAGCTCCTACGTGAATTCGATTAATTGGCTGAATTCTTCCAGATGTCCATTAAGCATTACAGGAATTTCTATGTAGGAACAGCAGGGACCGTCTAGCACAGAACCAAACAATGAAATGTTATATTGCTGTCATGACTTACAAAAAGCTGGATTCATTTTCATTAATAAAACATCTGTACTCCTGCACAGCTATGCATCAAGATGCATTTATTTTATATGTTTATTTCTCTTACGACTGTAAAAAGATAGTTAAACAGAAGCACATTTATTGATAGGGAGGCCCAGGGTTTAGCAGATGCTGACTGACAAAACAGTTCAATTTCTAAAATTTATAGTGGATTCTGAACAGAAGAAAATATATGGACAGACACCTGTTTGGAACAGAGTGCAAAAGTACCTGGGTTCACCACCATAGAAGCTTTGAAATGGCAATAGAGACTTATTCTGAAAATGATTTATGGTCCTGCCACTGCCAACCATCAGTTCTCCTTGAGTAAAGGGTAAAGGTGGCGCTGGCAGGGATAGCTCGTTCTGTTGTTTTGATCACTCTGTGCATCTCTTTACTTTCTATGTTGTTTTTTTGTGTTGCCAGTTCTTAAAGAACAGGTAGAGATTTAACTTGCTGCAGATCCCCACTCAGTACCTTTTACCACCCAATAGATGCAATTTACCAATCATTTTGGGAATGTATTACAAGTGCTGATTGAAAGGAAAAAAATGGATTTTAGAAGAAACCAGTATTAGACAAGGACAGTTACATTTACTGTAAACCAAGTATTCATTTTGAAATTAAGAGAGTACCACAAAAAATTTTGTGTGTATCTACAAACTGCTTTACTAGTTGAAGCTGAAATACTTTCTTATGCCCATAACTTTTGAAATAATGATTTCATAACTACACACAATCCCTGCGATAAAAACAAAGTGTTGAATTTCAAGTATTTTTAATCCTTTCTCTTTTTTTTGAACAGAATATTAAACTCAGGGCCTCTACCACTGAGTTACACCCCCAGCTCTATTTTTTCTTTATATGGTTAGAGAAAAATAAATTTGAAGAGGAGAAAAAGTAACTACATATCATATATGCCAAGAATCATAATATAATTTTCTACAAAATAAATGAACTTTGAAGTTTTAAGTTTGACTAGAAATAATCTCTATTAGTGGTTTCTAATTCACTGAGGCTTTTTTAAAATGAGTCCTTATTACCTCATAGTCTGTTCTAAGTAAGTAAAAATCATAAAAACTGAAGGGGGTGTCTTTTTGAGTCAATCACCAGCTGTACGTAGCCTGTAAGTAGGATGAAGCCACCTGGATTCTGGAACATCTCCTTTGGCTAAAAATCTGTAACCCATTTTTAAGGATTTTTTTTTTTAGAGAGAGAGGGCCTCACTTCGTAGTTCACACTGGCCCTGAACTCACTATGTAGCCCAGGCAAGCCTCGAACTCACAGCAATCCTCCTGCCTCTGCCCCCTGAATGCTGGGATTCCAGACATGAGCTACCACACCCAGCACTCTGATGTGTGGTACCAGGGATTGAACTTGGGACCTTGCGTTTGCCACGCAGATGCCAGAACCACTGAGCCAAATCCCTGGCCCAGGAAAGTAATTCTTATTGGTCTCAGTAATAAGGTGAAGTTCTCAAATATTCTTGAATTTACTGTCTTTTTCACTGCCATTCAGCAGAAACTCCCTGAACATCTTCTCAGGAAACATGATAACATAAGCTACAGACCTACACTCATAAGAGAACTCACATGTCCTTGGCAAGCACTGTTACCAAAGTCACTGAAAGTCCTGTGACAGCACAAAGACCAGAATGCTCTTTTCAATTTGTTCAGGTTTCCCAGAGGAGCAAACACCTTGGAAGATGAGGAGGAGTCAGGCAGTGAAGATAGGAGGAAATGGAAGAGAACAGAATCCCTCAGTCACCAAGGATGGAGCCTGCTGCTGGCAGTGTGAACTCCAGTCTCCTGACATGGTCCTAGACCCTGCTTAGATTCCTCTCACTCACTCCCTATTCATTTGGGAAGTTAGGGACAAAGAGTTGATAGGCTTCCCTCAGTCTCTCCCGTGCTTCCTGCTCTTTCTGACGGACTTGGTCCATTCTTGACTGTACATAAGTTTAGCAATCATCAGTTGTTCCTGACTGAGAAAGAATCCAGAAGTGTACCCAGTTCTTTCTAGGGCAAATGATAAATACGTCTAATGCTGAAGGTCAGTATTAAGAAAGCTTTTATTCTCTATGTCTAAATCACATTCTCCAATTTAGCCATCATCCGTTAGAATGATATTGCTCTCAAACTGCCTCCATTAATAGTCTTGAAATTCAGGGACTAGAGAAGTTGTTTATTGCCCCTCTCCAAAAATTAAGAAAAAAAATTCCTTCAAGAAATGTAAGGCACAGAGCCATGAAAGTTGTGTCTTTGGAGGATTGAAGCATGGAATGATTGAGAGGGACAGTGACAAGCAAGATGGGAAAAGAAAGGAGACTGGACTGTGAAAGCCACCGAGCCTGCTAAGTAGTCACTGAGGTGCGTTGTTGCAGCTACAAAGATAGAGGTATTACCAGAAAAGTGGCGTAGTGCACGGTGGCTGTGACTCCTGCTTCTCAGACAGTGACTTTCAGGTTTGACTGTACATTGGATTTATTTAGGAAATGCACATCGTGAGCTACATACCCAAAGATCCTAATTCAGTATGAGGATAATCTTGCAGGATTCCAGGAGTCTGTATGTTTGACAAGCTCTCTCAGTGATTCCACAACCAAAATTTTGAAACTTCTGATGGAGAAATTTAGGAATCTGAGCCAGCTTTATAATTCTAGAAATTCAGTCTTGTCGGAATACCCAGAGGTGCTCAGACTCATGATAGCCATGTCCTAAGATATTTAAGTAGAAACCAGAATGCTGACTTATTTATAGTGTGTATTATAGCCAGGCACAATGTCGAACTCTTGTAACTCCAACACTTTGGGACACTGAGGCAGGAAGATCATAAGTTTAAGCCTAGCCTGGATAACAAAGCAGTGTAGCAAAACTGTCTCAATAAAAAAATACATGAAGGGGTTGAGGATTTAGCTCAGAGGTTCCAGTGCCTGCCTGGCAAACATTAGGTCCTGAGTTCGATCCCCATAACCACATACTACAATGCTGGCCATGGTGGCTCACACCTACAATCCTAGGACTCAGGAGGCAGAGGCAGGAGGATTTCTGTGAGTTTGAGGCTGGCCTGGGCTACATAATGAGCTCAGGACCAGCCTGAACTACAAAGCAAGATCCTGTCTCAAAAAAAAAAACAAAACATGAAGGTCTGACTGAGGATGTGAAGGCCCTGAGTTCAATTCCCAGAATGAGAGAGAGGGGGGTTCTGTAGGAAATATTTATATGTTTCTGCTTATTGAGGCAGGATCTGTGTTGTTCTGTTGCTCCAGGTAGTGATCCGGAACTCCTGGGCTCAGATGACCCTCCTGCCTCAGGCCACCGAGGGACAATCGGTACGGGCCTCCACACCAACTTATATTTTGAATTAAGGAATGGTAAGTCCCATGTATCCTTTCCCACTTTTATTCTCAGAGGAAAACCTAATGGCAAGGTCTGGGCCACACCATTATTGCTTGCTATGGCTTCATCACACACCAGTGAAATACCTAAAGCGGTCAGTGGCTTTTCATTCACTTCTGTGATCTTGCTGTGTCACATTGTCAGAATCTGCTTAGATGTTCAGCATCAGCCTCTGAGCAGTTTATGTTTTGTGAGTTCCCAACTGCTTTAAAAAATAGGACCTATCTATCTGCTTACTGAAAAAGAAAATGAAGAAAAATTCATAAAGCTAAATACCATTTCTTTTAGTGTTTGTGATGGGCAGCTGAATTCAGGAACTTTTTCCTGGGCATGCTAAGTGCACGTCACCAAATACTTCCTTCACTTTCCTCACAGCAGCTATGAGGAAGTTCTTTAGCTTTTGAGATGGGGAAATGCTCACAGATATTGTGAAACTTCAACTAATTAAAAATGAGATGCAGCCAGGGAAGCTCCAGTCATTTTTAATTTCCAATATTGCTTTGCTTCCGAGGCAAATGTGGACAAGTTACAACTTTGATGCCTGAGGGACTGGAAAAATTAGATCAGCAGGATTGGCTATTGATGTTTTCTACCAAACGTTTTGAAATCTCTGCCATTCATCCATCTTGTAGGAAAATAGAATTGCTATGTGAGCTTTCAAAGATACTCATTCCGTTAATAAATCCCTCCTTGTCTGTGGGAAACTTCCTGTGGCCCGGGCTCTGTGGCGATCCCTCCATCAGGGAAATATGGCCCGCGGGCAGACTCCCACTTTCCTCCAAGTCTCATTACTCTCGGTCTGAAACTGGGCCTAACCAACATTACGACGGATTAAACACACCTTCTGTTCTTCTCCTAAGACCTCTTTATTATATCTTTACAAGGCAAATTTCATGACAGGCTGTTTGCCTCGCCGGTGATCAGCTCATAATGAGGTAAAGCCGCGCATACGCAGTGCCTGGCCCAGTTCTGTACTTTGATCCTTGCCCCTCCGAGCCAACGTGAAAGATGGAGAGCCTGAGGTCTTTAAAACACAGCGAGTACTTGTCATGTGGTAAATTCCTCAGAGTTTCAGTCAGCAAAGGGAATAGTCAAAGACAAGAAGGAAAATCACAAATGTAGCGCGAATGCCAGGCGGTGGGCGTGGACGGTGCACTTGACAAGCAGGACCGCAGCCTCGGCCTGAAGATTCTGAGAATGGCTTCTGTTTCTTCCGCACTTTCCCCCGAACGATCATACAAAGACAGCGGAAAGATGGGACCAAAACCACCAGGTGACCCTCTCCAGGGAAGCGTTATGTCACAAGGCTTTTTCAGTGAACAGAAGCATTTATGTCACGGTTTAAATTGTTGTTTGAGCTTTCTCTTTGAAATTCCTGCTTTAGGAGTAAATATCAATGTGCCTCGGCTGGAGAAAATAATAATAATAATTTTATATAAATATGTATGGTTTTATTTTTAAGCCATTTATTAGAAAAAAAGAAAGATAAATGGACTGACTTTTGTAGAAAAGAAATAAATGAGTGAACGCCAGAGGTGGAGACGAAATGAAAATGGGAGGCTATAGAGAGAAAGGCGGGTAATGGAAGAGGGGAGAGCTCGCACAGCGGGCGGCACTGGGGTCACTACCGTGAAGAATCTCAAACGTGCTTCTCTTTGTGATCCTCACTGGATGGCCATTTTCCTAAAAGTTAAAAATCCTAAGAAAGCTAGCCCTGCATAAACGAGCAATGCTGTCATAGTACCAATGGAACTATGTATTTAGAGATAGGTTTTATTAATCTACTTTTCCTGTTAAGATGCAATAATAAAAGAGTGAGCTGGG
>PVIR01010934.1:0-48555 GCA_004026965.1 Petromus typicus | reverse complement strand
GTCATCAGCAAATAATGACAATTTAACTTCTTCTTTTCCAATCTTTATTCCTTTTATTTCTTTCTCTTGCCTAATTGCTATGGCTAATATTTCCAGAACTATATTGAACAGAAGTGGTGAGAGAGGACACTCTTGTCTTGTTCCTGATCTTAGTGTGAAAGGTTTCAATTTTTGACCATTTAGTATGATACTGGCTGAAAGTTTCGAGTAGATAGCATTTATTAATTTGATATACAGGCCATCTATTCCGATCTTCTGTAGAGCTTTGAACATAAATGGGTGTTGTGTTTTGTCAAACACTTTTTCTGCATCAATTGAGATGACCATATGATTTTTATCCTTAAGCCTGTTAACATAGTGTATAACATTGATTGATTTACGTATGTTGAACCATCCTTGCATCCCTGGGATGAATCCAGCTTGGTCAGGGTGTATAATCTTTTTGATAATTCTCTGTATTCTGTTTGCCAGGATGTTACTGAGAATGTTTGCATCAATATTCATTAGAGATATTGGCCTATAGTTCTCTTTTTTGGTTGGGTCTTTCTCTGCTTTTGGAATCAGGGTAATGGTTGCTTCCAGGAATGAGTTTGGGAGTACTGCTGCCTTTTCAATTTCATTGTAGAGTTTCAGAAGTAGAGGCACTAACTCTTCTTTAAAAGTTTTATAGAATTCAGCAGTAAAACCATCAGGTCCAGGGCTTTTCTTTGTTGGCAAATTTTTAACTACATTTTCAATTTCACAGATTGTTATTGGGGCATTTAACATTTCTATATCGTCTTTATTCAGCTTTGGGAGTTCATATGTGTGTAGAAATCTATCCATTTCTTCTACATTTTCCATTTTATTGCAGTATAAATTTTCAAAGTAGGTGTTTATTATCCTCTGGACTTCCTCTGGGTCAGTAGTAATTTCTCTATTCTCATTCCTAATAGCATAGATATGAACCTTTTCCTTCCTTTGTTTAATGAGTTTGGCTAAGGGTCTATCAATTTTTTTATCCTCTCAAAAAACCAACTTTATATTGCATAATGTTTGTTTGTGCCTCCTTTACATATTCTTGGTTTGCCTTCTTGAATAAAAACAGTGGCAGGAATGGAAATTACATTCGACAGGGCTTCTATGTATTAATGTACCTATTTTTAAATGAAAAATACTGGTGACATCACTTGGTCTCAGAGCTCTTCACATTTTTCTCTTTCTACTTGTCTTGTTCTAGCCTTAATTCCCTAGAATGTGCACAGTTACTTTCCAATTATTTTCCTTTCTCCTGACTGCTTTGCTTTTACTCCAACCCAGAATGCAGGAAAATTTGAAATTGTATCAAATATATTTTAAGGTCTCCATCATTTGCAGTATCATTTTCTTAGCCTACTATTAGTAAGGGCAAAAGTCAATTTACTTGTACATTCACAAATAGATGACAGATCTTTCTGTCCAAGTTTGGAGTAATCATGTGGATGTGAAGTAATCTTCATACTCTTTTAAAAACTGAAACAGGAGATTGTGCATCAGGTTGGATATAGAGACACTGGTTGAATCTCTTGCAATATCTCTGCTAGTTTTGAAATGGGTAATGACTTCCAGTATTCACTTGGCAGCCCATCATTACACTTTGTTTGAATGTGGGCTCATTATCTGCTGACTTTAATGCAGTTGTTGTTGTGCCAGTAAGTGGCAGATTTCAAGTTTATTGAGTATACAGAATGTGTTAAATTAATAGGTATCTTTTCCAATCTATTGTGTGTCATTGAAATATGCTTCTAATGATAACTTTTTTTTTCAAATAAAATCTCTAGAGTGATGCTCAGAACTAGAAATTCTGTCCAGTAATCATCCACTCGAAAGCCACCTTTCACATGTATACAAAAATGATGTTTGTGCTGCACCTGTTTCTTCACAGAATGACCAGAACAGTCTTGACTTAAGAGAATACAATTTAATGTGGCTGATAATCTTAATCACATGCCACAAAATATTATTGTATTGAGGTGACCTTTTTTTTTAGCTAACATTTCTCTACGGATCGCAAAGTGCATGGTCTCACATTCAATGATCTCTTTTACTAGAGCAGAAAATTCAGAAGTCTATCCAGTCATAGCAACTGTTTTAACCATGCACGAAGCATCACAAAGTACATAATGTAGTTTTGCGTATATAAAATAACTCCCTGATTTGAATAACGCTCCAGTTGTGATATTATTTGACAACAAAAAGTACAAATAATGGGACAGAGGATTTATCTCAGTCCTTCCGGCTCCTGTCTTGCAAGTGCAAGGGCCAGGTTCAATTCCCAGTAACCACATACAATACTGGGCATGGAGACTCACACCCAGCAGCAATCAGTACCACATACCACAGTGCCAGATGTGGTGTCTCACACCTGTAATTCGAGCACTTGAGAGGCAGAGGCAGGAGGATTGCTATGATGTGAGTTTGAGGCTGAGCTCAGGGCCAGCCTGAACTACAAAAAGAGACCCCGTCTCCAAAAAAAAAGTACATATAATAATGCATGCCCTCCTGAAAAAAAAATATATATATTAAATAAAAACAAGTACTGCTGTCCTATTTACAACACTAGTAGACTTATCTAATGGAGTCATAGAGGGTTGTTAAGACTATGCCTCAACATCTGCTATAGCATCACTGTTAGGAACTGCGGACAAGTTATTCAGACTTAAAACTTACTTACTGGGATTTACTTACTTAGATTTGAGGATGGCTGCCCTGCTCTGTGGTATCAACAACTGGGATTATTGAGGGCATCTGCCTCACCCTGTGAGATTTTAAACTACAAGGATTAATGCACTAGGATTATTCACCATAAGACTTACTGGGACTTACTGGGATTTAAGAATGTCTGCCCTGCCCTATGGCATCTTCAACTACAGGGATTATTGCGGGACTACTCTGTTTTAGGATTGCTAGGATTACGGTTGAAGGCTTGGTTCCAAATAAAGGTGCAGACAAGCTCGGATAATGAGTTCTTCTGCTTTCACTTCTGCTGCTGCAATATCTGACTTTTTGCTACTGCTGCCTAGGTAGCAAGAGTTGACTCCAGACTCAACCTTTTTCTTCAAGGTTCTCACTTTGCTGTTTGTTGGTGGTTAATCCCGCAACTGTGGGACTCGTAGGAAACTGGAGTTCACCACGAGGGTTCTGACTGCATCCTCTTCCCTGGTCTATCACACACCCTCTTATCTAGTTTTGATGTTGGCCAAAAGAAAAACACGGCCAGTTTTGAATTGCATTTTCTTTCAAAATTCATAACAAATACCCTTAGTAGCAAGCAGGAGCAATTTTTCTCCAAGAACAAAAAGCTTCTTGGATGTATCATTGAATTTTATGAATAATAATGACAACTTTGGTGCAGACATATTTGTAAAGTGGTGTCTACCCATAATTTATTCTTTCTAAGTGCTCAGGTTTTTTGAATTATTTTGAAAAGTCTCATGTTTTTCTTTTAATGCATGGTATTTTGTCTCCATGTGGCAAAGTGGTTTTGAAGATTTCATGACTTTGTTGCACAGCTAGTCACCACATAAGACTCAGAGGCATAGAAAAATGAATCACTTATTGCAATAAAATTATAATTGAAATAAGGCACTTAAAGTTTGACATATTTTTCTTTTTTCTATTTTTATTAAAATCTTTATTGGTACATTATAAGTAAACCTAATCATTTCATGCAAAATTGAGAGTTTTTACCAGAATATGACAAGATCTGTTTCTCATTTTTCCCCTTCCCCTACCCACCCTGCAACCCCCACTCCCTATATACATAATCTTTATTTCCTTTATTTATTACTGTCACATTCTTTTTCCCCCTTGTTATATACCCCTATACCATTTCCTTTGAAGTATTTTCTATTTCGGAATATCAACTATATATACTAGAACTCATTTACATCTTCACTTTCTCATACCAGAGAAAAGATACGATATTTACAAGTCTGTGACCTATTTATTTCACTTATAAGAATGTCCTGAAGGTGCATCCACTTGAGAAAAAATGACTCAGTTTTATTATTTTTAATGGCAGAATATTTCATTCTATGAAAAAAAAATCTTCTTTATCTCATCTCCTGTTGATGAATATTTTGCTTGTTTCCAATATTTAGCAATCCAAAATTGAGCTGCTATAAACACGGGTACACATATGTTGTTGTGAAATGAACTTTTTAATTCTCTTGTGTGTATATACCTAGCAGAGCAATGGCCAGGTCAAATGGGACCTCTAATCCTAGCTTTTTGAGGAATCTCCACACTGATTTCCACAAGGTTGTATGAGTCTACACTCCCACCAATAGTGTAGAAGTGTTCCTTTTTCTCCATAGCCATTTGTTGCTGGCTAATTCTGAACTAGAAGCCATTCTTTGCGGAGTGACAGGAAACCTCATTGCTGTTTTCATGGGGAGTATTACAATCCTGAACCTGAAACTATACTATAAATCTACTGTGATAAAAACTGCATGGTACTGACAAAGTAACAGACCTGAGGATCAATGTAGTAGATTAGAAGATCCAGAAACAACTCCAGATACACTGAGCTACCTCTTCTTTGACAAAGCTGCAAAAAATCCTCAATGGAGGAAAGACAGACTCTTTAACAATTTGTGCTGGAAAATCTGGGCTTTAATTTGCCAAAGACTAAAGTTAGACCTATTTCTTTCACCGTGTACCAAACTAAAATCAAAGTGGATTAGAGACCTAAATATTAAAGCAGACACACTAAACCTGTTGCAAAACAGGTTACACAAAACTCTTGAAGACATTGGCTTAACGAAAGGCTTCTTGCAAAAATCTCTATAGCACAAGAACTGGCAGAAAAAATCAACAAATGGGACCTCATTCTTTTAAAAAGCTCTGGCATATCATAGGAAATCGCCAACAGAGCAAAAAGTCAACCAACAATATGGGAAAGAATCTTTACCAGCTGTTTCTCAGACAAAGGACTACTATCTAGAAATAAAAAGAGCTTAAAAAATCAGCCTACTGAAATTTAAAGACTCAATTAAAAAATGGGCATCTGAAATGAATAGATACTTTTCTTTTTCTTTGAGACAATGTCTCACTTTGTGGTTCAGGCTGGCCTTGAGCTCAGCCTCAAACTCACATCACAGCAATCCTTCTGCCTCTGCCTCCTGAGTTCTGAGATTACAGGCATGAGCCACCACACCTGGCACTGTTGTATGTGGCACTCATTGCTGGTGAGTGTGAGTCTCCATGCCCAGTATTGTATGTGGTTCCCGGAGGATTGAACCCGGGCCCTTGCGGTTACAAGATGGGCACCAAAACCACTAAGCTAAATCCCCAGTCCTGAACAGATACTTTAAAAAGGAAGAGGTAAGAGAAGCTAAGGAGTATATGAAGAAATGCTCAACATCACTGCATCGAGATAAGCAGTTGACATTTAACTTTGAATTATTTTGTCCTTTTGTTATCAATTTTAGTCTTCTAATTTCACATTAGATCTTTCTTACTTTTCAAAGAAGACCTGAAATGACTTTGTGTTTCTTTTTTTAAAGAAAACTGATTTTGTCTATTCTTAGCTCCTAAAAAAATAACAAAATCTTATGTTCAGTGTGGGAAATAGATCGAGATGGAAATGGAATACAAAATAATGGATGGACCTTGAATGCTCTAAACTAAGTGTTACATCTAACTTAAAGCTCACTATCAGATGTAGCTTAGTAGTGATTCAATACCTACAACTTTTTCATTTGACCTTTCAAGCTATTAATTTATTGTAGTCTCTTTGCATTCAAACTTCTCTGTTTATGTTTTAGCTCTATCTTAGTTCATTAGGCAATATATTCTCATAATATAAACCACCCATGTGCAGTTCGCAGTAAGGTTTCTTCTCCTATGAGAATCTAATGTTTCTATATATCTGGCAGAAGGTGGAGAACAGGTAATGAGAATGAATACCTTTACAATCATGACATGGAGATGGATTTCTTCATCTTAATTTAAATGAGAATATGTACTGCAAGAGATTGATAAGTTATATCTTGTTAACACATCAAAGACACATCAGTGTGAAAATCAAACAAAATCTATGAAAATATTTGCATTAGATACAATACACAAATTATTACTCTGAACACTGAAATAATTTCAATAAATCAACCAGATAAATTCTGTAAAACTACCAGAAATACACAAAGAAAATACAACTATAAATATTAAAGAAAAGAAAACATAATGACCTATAAAAATATAATATATCCCTAATCTAATTAGTACAACGCAATTTAACCAAGGTGAAATAATTTACAATTGGCTTCTTGGTGATAATTTTAAAATACGATAATGTGAAATGTTTAAAAATATTATGCCATGAGTATTTCCATGGTCTGCTGTGGAAGAATCAAGTTTCATGAAATAAAAAGTTCAAAAATGTGAAAGCAAAACAACATTTTGGTTGAAGAATGAATTTGACTGGATGTGTCTTTGCCTGATATATACTGAGATAAGAAACAAAACAAAAACACCACTTGTTTTCAGTTTCCTCAGAAGGGAAACATCTGCACAACTGCCACAAAAAAAGAGCTTCCTTACTGAAAAGGTCAACATTAATGTAATTTGAAGCAGGATAATAAGAAGGAATCTCAGAAATCAGGAAATAATAATAATACCCCACCCTTGAGTCTCAAAGGTACAAAATTGTGAAGCATCATTTGACAAAAGAGTCCCTAGGCCAGATTTTCCCAAGAAAATCTTCAAAAATTAGTTCCTAAGTATTTATTTCACTGTGTTCAGTCATCCAGGCATCTGGAGGCATCTACAGCCATGATGCAAAGAGTACTGGCTGCTGTTCAAGCTGGTGGAAAACCTTGGCACCACTGACTTGGTCCTGGTTTGTGTATTCATGCACAATACTAAAGTTATGGCTTCATGGATGTGTGTAGTTAGATTTCAGAGGAGGAGGGCAGACAATGTGTCCTTCCTAGACCAGCTTGCGAAGACTGAGTGAAGTCAAGAATTCAATAGAGATTTCATTAATTTGATGATGTCAAGAATGTGGGATATCTCTTAAAGAAAGATGCAAGCAGATCATGAAATCAGCCCAAGAAACAGATTACATTGGCTGTTACAGTAAGGGCATAGGAGCAGAGTCACAGCTTTGGACCTTACATCTCACTTCCATTTATCCAAGGTCTTAGACATGAGGATACATAGTTATTTAATGCTGATCTAATGGCTTTTGATAATTCTTTGATCCAGTTCTTTTCTACTATCTTGTTTCTCCATTTTGAAAGAGAAATGTTTAACCTGGGCAACTGTATGCTTCAAGAATTTAACCTTTTACATTTGAAAAAGTGTTTGTCTTCAGGCTCAGAAGAGGCCTTGGACTGGGACTTGTCATGAATACCAGAAATGACTTTTAGAAATGAATGAATGGCCATAACTCTTAGATGCTAGGGACCGGATGTTATATTTTAAATACAGATGTCCATCCCAATCTCATATGTATGAAACTGTGCCTTTTGTAAAGTGACTGGATCATAAATGCTCTATATTCACTGGTTAATTAGCCCACTGATAATTTCACAGTTAAATGTTCTCTTAAGACATGGGGTCTGATTGGAAAAGGCTGGTAACTGAGGATATGATTTGCAAGGGTACTTTTCTGCTCCTCGTTTCTCCCCTATCTCCCTCTTTCCCAACTGCCATAAGATTATTATAAACAGCTAAATTAGATAGGAATTGATATGATATCAGAGGGGCTTTGGATGATGAAAGACATCAGAATTGTAAGCTGGCACAAATGTCAAGAGTCAAACCTTGGGATGGGGAAACAACCTCTAAATATTATGTCTTGTATCTAGATGTCTCCCAAAGCCTTATGTGTTAAGGTTGAGCTTCTCAAGCTAGCAAGAAATAGAGTGTGTGACTAGTACCAAGCATATATGATAATTTAGTCTACTGGTTTCTCTTAGTCGTGGGTATGTATAGTGGGAATGTCAACCCACTGTGTGGGTAGCACAAACAAATAGGCTTGGATGCTGAGTGGAATAAAAAAGAAAAGGAGGTTGAGTGTGACTTCTTTATTACTTTCCACATACTAAGTCATGAACTCTTTCTCCTCTGCTCTTCTCCTCTGTCATGTCCCCACAAATTAAGATAGCTGATGATCAACTGAAACTGCTACTAATTGTGAGCCAAAACAAACCTTTCCTCATTCAACTCATGGTAATCAGGTATTGTGTCCTATAATGTGAAAAGTTCCTAGGACAGATTTGGGTACTGGAAAGTTCTGAAATTGATGCCTGAAGAGCAGCCCTGGAATGTTTTATTTTGAGCATAATGGAAGATTCTGGTCAGAACTCAGAAGACAAGAATGTTGAAAGAAATGCAGCTGATAAAACTCAGGCCAAATTCTGTTGTAAAAACCCGGTTTCAATTAGATACAGGATGTCATAGGCTAATGGACACCCAACCATACATGTCATGCTTTGGTAGAAAATTTATCTGCATTTTGCTCATATCCAAAAACTGTAGAGACTGAGATTAAGGGCTATGGACTAATGAATCTAGTGGAAGAAATTTCAAGGAAATATCTAGTTGAGGTGGTGCTACTGTTACTGTTTAAGGTTCCTAGATAGTTCTAGCTTAAGAGTCAGGAGCAGGATGATTTTAAAAGTTTTGAATTGAGTTTAGCCAGAAACAAAACAGTGGCAAATTTAGGGCCTGCAAAGATGGGGCGTGGAAGACCATCACTGCTATAAAGAAATAGGAAAATATTAAAGGAAACATGAGGCCATACAAAGACCCAATAGGATTCCATATTTTTTGAGCCTGAAAATTGGAAAGATAAAAGACTCTCAAGAGGAGAGTCCCAGAACACCATTTTTTAGAATGAAAGCAGCCTAGAGAATTCACTCTTCTAGGCTGGGTGCATAGTAATCAGCAATTGCATTCGCTACTTTTGTCAAGACACAAAATCCTGGCTTCTGATTCTGCTGGCAGCATACCTTAGCATCATTTAGATATGGAAAAGTTGGAGGGTCAGGAAGGTTTCTCCCTAGATTTCAGAAGAACATTCGCAAGGCTAGAAAGTGTGCTCTTGACAGAGCAGTGTATGAAGCTGTAAATATGAAGCCAAAGTGCAGTGGAGACCCCAAATATTTGGAGAAGCAAGGAATATGGATCATTTGAAGAAACATGAGATGAGTGAACAATGCCAGCATCACAGAGAAGCCATGAAAGCATCAACCACTGTCATGGTCACAGTGGAGGAGCCTCCCAAGTCCTTCATATCTTGTACAGATAGACTCAGATGTTGGAAATGAAAATACAGGATTTAACTTAACTTTTATCTTGCTGGATTATGGTTTTGCATCGGATCCATTCCTTTCAATATCCTATTAGTACCTTTTACAATAAGGATGCTTAATTTTTGCATTTTGTGGTGGGAATGTTTAGCTTTTCATTTTACAGGGGCTGGCAGATAAGAGTTTGTCAAAAATCTCAGTGGATAATTTGGACTTGGAATTGTCAGTAATAATGAATTTGTTAGGACTTTGTCAATACCTAAAAATGGACTAAATGCAAATCGTATAAAAGGATATGTATGAGAATTTTTGCAGGCAAGGATGGAATGTTACTGTTTATATCTAGATGTCTACCCAAAGCATTATGAACTTGTTTGTGAGGTTTTTGCAAGTGGCTGGATCTTGAATGTGCAACTGGTGATTCAGGGTGTACACTAACTAAATCAGTCCACTGATTGGTTTACCGCAGCTCTGGGTGTGGATAATGGAAAGCGCATCTTCAGCGTGTGTGACACCACCCAGAGGGCTTATCCCCTGAGCAGAACAAAAGGAAAAAGGAGGGTCAATATTGCTGCTTCACTGCTTCCTCTCTGTCATAAAGTGTTTCACTTCTGCTAAGCCTCGCTGCTGTGTCTTTCCTTTAGAGGAAGTTGACTACGGACTGAAGCTTTTACAAATTCTGAACTAAAATAAATCTTTCCTCCTTTAACTTCTGGGTGTGGGTGTTGAGTCTCAGTGATGAGAATAGTAACTAAGAAACTAGGTCTACAAAATGAATAGTAACTTTAGATTCAACTGTAATTAGAACCTGCTGTCCAGTGGGCTGGAGGCATCAGACACCTACATGGGTGACCAGAGTATCTGGAACCATGCTCTGCTCCCTTCCTAGGATGCATTTGTTTTTACATTTATCCTTGCTCTATGACTGTCTCTCTATTGGATCCCTCTTAGCTAACTGACTATACTTGCAATCTTGTAGATTGATTATAACTCAATCCACATTACATTCGTGCTATGATTTTTGTATAGAAATTACCACTGACCAGGAGCCTAGTGGCCTCCCAGGAGCTATTCTTCTTATTTCTAATAAAATTCTCCTCACTTCCTCCTTTGGTTTGTGATTTCACTCCTCATTGTGAGACCATGAAGTTGACACATTTAACATCTAACAGGCTGTAAATTCTTTTTCTTTTATCAGGCTGATCAGCTTCCTTTCACCATGCTCTTTAATCATGCCATTTCATATCTTAGAGCCAGGGAGACATGTGAACCAAAATAAACCTCTTAAGTTTATGGATGTCAAGTTTTGTGTCACAATGATGACAAAGTGACTAAAACATGTGTTTTCAAAATGCTTAGTAATTTAGTTCTTCTCCATATTTTTTGTACTGTTTCCTTACATGAATGTCCTTAGTTTATTTCTGCCTATGTAAATCAATGCTATTTTGAAAGTATTTTATATTTTTGAAAGCATTTTATATTTCATTTAAAAATGTAAATAGTGTACATTTAATATATGCAGCTATCTTATTTATATATCATATATATATTACACACTTATAATATATACACACACAAAATATATGTGTGTCTAAAAATGACATAAATTTTTTTAATAATTTAATTTAATGATACGTGCTTCCACGAAAATTTCCCAAACACTTGGTCACATGTTTACCACAATAATTTCTACACACATTTTCTTTTGTTTTAAATCCAACTCTTTACTGCTACAATATGAATATACATCATCATCGCATTCAACATTGAGAGTCTGCATCAAAATATGACATGACTTGATTCTGATTTCTCTCCTTCCCCCTCACCCTGCAACCCCCACCCCATACACATAAGCTTTGTTTCCTTTTTTATTATTATAATATTCTTTTTCCCTTAGTTTTTTACTTCTATAACTTCTTTTCCTTTTAAATATTTTCTATTTCAGAATATCAACTATATGTACTAGAACTAATTTACATCTTCATTTTCTCATACCAGAAAAAAAGATATGATATTTACACATCTGTGACCTATTCATTTCATTTATGAAAAATGCAGATGAAAACAACAGTGACATTTCAACTCACTCCACAAAGAATGGCTGCTATTTCAGAATTAGCCAGCAACAAATATTGGCGAGGCTGAGGAGAAAAAGGAACCCTTCTACACTGTTGGTGGGAGTGTAGACCCATACAACTTCTCTGGAAGTCAGTATGGAGATTCCTCAAAAAGCAAGGATTGGAAGTCCTATTTGACCTGGCCATCACTCTGCTAGGTATATACACACAAAAATTAAAAGATTCATATCACAATGATATACTTGCAACCATGTTTATAGCAGCTCAGTTTTGGATTGCTAAATCTTGGAAACAAGTTAAAATGTCCCTCACCTGGAGACTTGATAAAGATGTACTTCTTTTATAGAATGGAGTATTATTTTGCCATTAAAAATGATAAGATTGAGTCATTCATACTCAAATGGATGTACCTTTAAGACATCCTGACAAGTGAAATATTGTCATGTTTAGTAGCAGAGTAATACTCTTTTCTATAAAAGAACCACATCTTCTTTATCCAGTCTCCAGATGATGGATATTTTGCTTATTTCCAATCCAACTCCCATTCATGATCAAAACCCTACAGAAAATTGGAATAGATGGACTCTGTCTCAAACTAATTAAAGTTTTTTTATGAGAAATCAACAGGCAGGATCATATTAAGTGGTCAAAAACTGAAATGTGTCACACTAAGATCAAGATCAAGACAGGGATGTCCACTCACCACTTCTATTGAATATAGTCCTAGAAACATTAATCACAGCAATTAGGCAAGAGAAAGAAATAAAAGTAATAAAGATAGGAAAGGAAGAAGTTAAATTGTCATCATTTGCTGATTACATGATACTCTTTGTAGAAGTTCCTAATAACTTAACCAAAAAACTGCTGGACTTAATCGCCAAATTTAGTAGCATAGCTGCATACAAGGTCAATGCTCAAAAATCAATACAACAGACCCACCAAGAAAGAAATTGGGAAGTCAATCCCATTCACAATACCATCCATTTTCCTTTTTAAAATAAGAAATCCTATAGTATATACACCTAGCACTTTATTAGTCTAATTATTTTATTTATGACACCAGACTTGCCAAAAGAGAACTTCTATGTATTTTTATGGGAACTAATATTTCTGGATGTTAAAACTGTATTAAAGAAACACTTGGTGATTTATTGAAATTGGTTATCAGCCTATCTTACATACAGTATACTAAAGTGTTTGCAGGTATAAAAAACTATAAAACATAAAATAAACAAAACCTAAAATGTGGTAAAGTGGGGCCTCTAGTATAATGCACAAAGACTTTTTTTGTTCACAATGTGTACAGGTAAGTTGACTTAACCAAGTTGCCTCAAAATATATTTTTTTAATTATCTTTATTGGTACATTAAATATACACATCATGATTGCACTCCATAATGGGGATTTGTACCAGTATAAGACACAACTTAATTCTCATTTCCAAGTTGCCTCAAAATATTTAGCAGAATTATCTGAATATATCATATCTTTAAATTGAAAACACTGAATGTCTGGACTCCATAAGGCTGAAAATTGAGTAACAGTTCACTTTAAAATTAAAATAGCAACTAACATATTATTTCAAGAAAATATTCAGATTTTCTTGTAAAATGTCTGTCTTCCAAAATTTCTACTGTTCACAAATTATAGGGCTGTTCTGATGAATGTACAAGCCGACATACTATCCCAATACATTAAGTTTTCCACAGTGGCATTGCTGCACTATTTTCATGTAGCTGCAAAACAATGAATTAAAGAAACTGTATTTCATAGACAAAATGAAACATATCTTTTGTCTTTCCTGGAACTCTTCATGCAGCACAACTGTAAACCTTTCTAATGAGCTCTGACACAGCTGAGACACTTCTCAGCAGTCTTTTTGAAACCTGTGGAGCTGAATCTCTTTGAATTTGTACAGAACAGTGCTAGTTTGCTAGGGACCAGAACAATTCTATTGTTGCCACCATGCTTGGTTTCTTTTGAAGTTCTTTTGGTAGATGTAAGGAAAACAGATCAAATGTTTGGCTTGCAGATATTTGGAAACACCACTTGCCATAATATCAGTTGGTTCATATTTGTGATGTAAAGAAATAAAAGAGAATTTTAGATAAACTTCATCTGGGTCTACAGTTTATCCAACCATTTTATCTTAATTACATAAACATTCCTTTCTCACTGAAGGGCTTGCACACTAAATAACATACTTAAATAAAAAATGAAGCATGAAAGATAAGTCAAATAAATTAAAGAGGGGATTCACGTCTGAATGCCAAATGTAAAATTCCTAGTTTTGAAATTATTTCCTCAATGAGAAAAATATCTAGGAAACAGTTGTTTAAAACATTGACTCACAATGTTAGTGAGTCTGATTTTCACTCTTAAGCAAATTATATCAGAATATGCAATGAAGACTCTAAACACAAAATAATTTATTAAATATTTGATTACACTGGGACACTAACTAAAATGTGGTTTTGTTCCTTATTCTTACATAAATCTTGCATGTCTTCTTGAAATCAATGAAAATGCATTTGTGGAAATGAAAGCATATGGTATCATGCACATTTATAACAAAATAAAAAAAACAAGTTTTAGAATTGTGGACATTATTGCATAGAGGAAATATATAAATTATTACAAAGAAATAAGTGAATTTTTAAAAGAATTTAACTTATACACTTAAAAATACTTTTCATATGTAAGAATGGATAGAGGTAGAAAATCCATCATTCACTTATAAAGGCCTAGAAGAACGGAGACAGTGATATTCCATCCTTTTCCCCAAAATCAGGCTCACTAAAACTGTCAGTCAAGCTCCAATGCCACAGTCCAATGAATATATATTTTATGTAATTGCAGAATGCAGATATTTTCTCACTTTAAATTTTTCCAGCTTCCCTTAAGATCTGAAACAATTGCTGCTTTCAACCTCATAGAATTGAAGTGAAAGACAGTGCAATTAAGAAATGTTCTGTATTACTACAGACCACTTAAGAATGTCCCAGAGATGTCTGAAACAAGCTGAAGTGCTATTGTACAATATATTTCATTTCTTTCAGATCTCAAATCTCTTATTATCGTGTGTGTGTGTGTGTGTGTGTGTGTGTGTGTGTGTGCGTGTGTGCATGTGTATGTGTGTTTAGACTGAAAGGGTGTAAAGAAAGTGACCAGTGGAGAAGACAGAAGGGAGTAAGATCTGAATATACTAGAAGGGCAATGGGATTACTTCACCGCTGGGTTCTATCAAATATTTTCATAGCAAAATATGCCCTCTCCGGAAGCACTGACAGATGGAGTAAGGTAAAACAATCCACAATACCTGTGAGTTCTCCACAGTGCCAGCTGGAACAATTTAGAAGCTGTGAAGGAGTGTCAGTCATTATTAAGCGAATTCCTCTGAGACCAATGAGCAGATTGGTTTGCAAATACTTTCCCTGCTGGGGCTCTGATAATGTACTGTAAGCTGAACCTGTGACCATCATTCATTAACTCTGGGTAGTAATGGATCATTTTGTGTAATACAGCTCCAACTCATACTGATGATCCATTGATTGAATTTCATGAACCTATGGAAATATAAGGGGTGGATATTTGCTGAGGCATTATGTAACTCTTCTTTCCTGAGGATTAATGTGTTAGAATTTATAATGCACTCTGAAGATAAAAATTGCTATATAAATAATAGCAATTATCCTGTGATGTGGACAGCTGCAGCTACTCCATTAGAAAAAGGTAAAAAAGGACTAGGATGAGAAGTCAGATGCTGAGTGTCATGCCAGCCACGCACCCATGGCACCATCCACTGATGGGAGTTACCTGACAATGTGTTGAGGTTGAGGAAAATAGGTCTTAAGAAAAATTTGATTAGAAGAAAGCAGGCGGGGGATTTAGCTCAATGGTTCCAGCGCCTGTCTTGCAAGCGCAAGGAGCCGGGTTCAATTCCCGGTAGTCACATACCTATACTGGGCGTGGAGACTCACGCCCAGAAGCAACCAGTACCACATACCACAGTGCCGGGCATGGTGGCTCATGCCTGTAATCCCAGCACTCGGGAGGCAGAGGCAGGAGGATTGCTGTGATGAGTTTGAGGCTGAGCTCGGGGCCAGCCTGAACCACAAAGCGAGACCCTGCCTCAAAAAACCTAAAAAAAAAGAGAAGAAAGCAAGGTGTTTATGTAGCCTAATGAACTTGCAAGTTTGAGAGCAGCTGACTATTTCAAGTTGAGCCTGGATTCAAGCCAGAATATTTGCCTAACTCTTACTTCTCTCAACTTCTGCTTTTGGCCCAGTGTTGTGGTGAATGGGGAAAGATTTCCTATCATCACTCTCTTTCCTAAGCCTCTGGCAAGACTTCTGTTACCCTGGGTACAGTGACAAAACTAAACCTAAATTTGAGTAGCAGTTAACTTTTAATTAAATTGCAAATTAACTGAAAGTCAATATGGAAATGTATGTCATCCAAATAAGCAACTGAGCTATCTCTCATCACATGAGTGAAAGGCCTTAAGGAACTTTGTGTCAAGAGCATGTCGTGGGCCAGGGATTTAGCTCAGTGTTTACAGCGTCTGCCTGGTAAGTACAAGGTCTCAAATTTTATCCCTGGTACCACAAATCACAGTGCCAGGCATGGTGGCTCACACCTGTAATCCCAGAACTAGCAAGGCAGAGGAAGGAGGATTGCCCAGAGCTCAAGGTCATCCTGTGCTATATAGTAAGTTCAGGGCCAGCCTGAACTACAAATCAAGACCTTGTCTCAAAAAACTGAAAGAAAAAAAAAGTACATCTTAATGCTATGACATACTTAGGGCTCAAGACTCTAATCTCAGGTAGGCACTCCTCTGGAATAAATTCTGAAATCAATTGTGTCTAGAATTTTATATTTACACAACCTTAGAATGTTAGCATACATTTAGCATCTACTGTAATATTAATTAAAAAATAAATTTATACAGTAAATAAATCTAAAAAGTAGGAAAAGTTTTGATACTGAATAAAAGATCTGGCATAAGCAAGAATACATGCTAAACACAAAGCCACGTGTTATATTTTGCAAATGTTGAGCAAGTTTTCAATCCTGTCAATTTTTTTTTTAATCTCTGAAAGGAGAAAGAAGACAAATCTTGTCTTATTTGGTTTAAAGGGGAAAAAAGGGAAGATTTCAGAATCTTCACTTCTGATAATGCAATATTCATTCTTTATAAATCCTTACTCACTTTTTAATATTTATTATTTCTGAAGCTAATGATGGCCTCACCTTCTTATACTGTCATGAATTGATGTTCAAATCAGCCTTTGGAAACACTGACCAAGAGGACTTTAGTGACCTAAGCTCTGAGAGAATGCTAACCTGGAACGTTAAGACAGTCTCAAAAAGAAGAAAGTACTTCCAATTAAAGAGTATGAGTTAATGTGTCTTTTAGCCTGTGGAGATGTCTCCCATGTCACACACCAAACATGTTTAGCTATTACTTGAGATGAGTATGCAGATAGTAACAGGAAGTGAGCACTTATAGAGATCGCAATTGTCTCCTGTCTTTTCTTCACCACTCCTATTAAAAGCATCAGGCGATTCTATCAACCCTAATACTGAAACAGGATATTAGAGAAAAGGCAGACTTGGTCAAGTGACAGGGAAAAATCCACTAGAATCATGAAACCAGGGAACATGTACAGAGTACAAGACTCAGGATGACATTGCTGTTCCTGAGCACTGTCTGTGGACTCAGTTCTTCCTTTAAATTTTGTACAGAAAAGAGTGAGCCTTTGAGAGCAAAGATTTAATGTGCCAGGTTGAGTGAGACTGGGATGATGATTATCTTAACACTCTGTATTTCAAGGTGAAGCGAGTCCAGACATTTCAGAGGCAAAAGTCCCCTTCCTTTACTTTCACGACTATTGTGAGTCTGTTCCCTGGTTTCACTCACCCTACAGGGCTTGCTTCCCATCCACCTTCACTTTGTACATAGTCACTACCTTCTCTGTGTGTCTTGTCCAATTCTTTTTTGTTCAGGACATCAACAATCTAGAAAGAATTACCCTCATATTTTATTGACAAACCCAACCAGGATGTTGGAGCCCTTTGGAGAAATGTATTTTCTCTCTTCATTTTATTTTGGTTATTCATATTGGATCATGAGTCATATGGGATAAGAGCTGAGAAGGGATCTTCCAGTAACTTCAGTATGGAGTGGACTATTTTCGGCTCTGTTGGCTCCAAGAGCCATGTAGATTCTATGTACCACGTAGATTCTATGTGTGTGCACCCTACAGTTTAACATAACTCTTTTGAATCCTACACTTTTTTTCTCTCTAAAGCTTTATTCAGCTTTCTCGTTCTTCTGATGGGGGGATAGATATCAATAAATAAATTTCTTCCTTTACCATTTTGAGACCCACAATCTGCCCATTTCTTTAGTAACTGTGATGAAATGTTATTTGACCTTTTCCCCCGTATGATCCTTTATGATTAACTATCCTTAGCAAGTCTCTTGCTTCTGGAACCCATTTGCTAAAATCTGTGAGAGTTACTAATATTCAGGGTTTTTTTTTACCATGTTCTCATGGAAAAGATGATATATCATCTTATAGATAAGAACTATGCTCTCCAGTTTTGTGGAACATTTACCCCTCCTGAACTCTTTCTTTCTAAATCTGATATATTTCCTTCCCATTTGTTCTAACAAAGCTTCAGGTAATTTAGAAACATATGACTAATGGCCTGAGTGGGGTGGCAGATAAAGGTCAACTAACTGGCTGTGATATGCAGAAGAGCTGGCCCACTTTAGACAATAGATGACAGACTCAATCTTTGAACTTGGAACTTTCCAGTGCCTCTTCTTAAAGTGCTGATGAGTAAACTTTTCTCTTTATTATCTTAAAAATAATAATTTCATGATAAAGTGGAAAGATACTCTTTCTGAAGTAGTTAGAGCATATAGGGGGCTTCTCTTATTCTCTATGGAGTCATAGGTGGCCACATTCTATGAAAAGTTCTGAGGAGAAAAAAAATTGTACTAATACTGTTTGTGTCCCCAGAGACAGCTGATAATGCAACCTGAGTTTCACAGAATGAGCTCCATCCTTATAAAGAGACTCCCTCTTAAGGACCCTAAACCTAGGCTTCTCTCTCATCACAGATCTGAAGAAATGTGGGAAACACCCTTCAAATCACACTGGACTCACCTTAAAAGCTGGTAAGAATTTGAGCATGAAAATCTAAGAAGAAAACAAAGTATTTTCTTTTGCAATACTCACAGGCTCCCATGTGAACTAAGAAAGGTTGAGAAATGGGTAAAAAATGGAAGTATAATTTACAGGATTATTCTTCAGTTAGATCTTTTCTTCAAAAGGCAAGGAAAGTCATCTAAAATCCTTTATGTTCTGACTTTTATGATACTTTATCAGAGAGCATCCCTCTGCAGAGACCCAAGAGATACTGTATTTTAATAAGCCCTACAGAGTAGAGATCGATATTACTGATGACGTGTTCCTCAGATCCACACCTGTCTCTGAGGGCAATATGCACCTTCTCTGTCTGTTTTAACAAGGACTCCACAGTGAAAGGTCAACCCAACCTCCTTCTTATAATTTTCAGGCAGGAAAATAGTGCCAATTCTGTTCCAAGTGACTCAGAAATTTCATCAGCAGCTAGCTCTCCTGAGAGACCGAGTACTTCCCAAATCCCTCACTATTTCCTCAACTGTCAATGCAAAATATAGTTCAAGTACAGTTTTTGTTTTGTTTTTTACAGTTCCAACTCACAACTCATCCATCATTCCCCTAAAAGAGAAGCAGCTTTTCAAGTCCAGTTTGTATCCAAACTACAAACGGGCCTCAGACTCCTCTAATCCAATTGTGGGTATATCCTTTTTTGTGGTAAACAATCCGGACCCAGAGCAAGACACTAAGGAAGGAAACAACAACAGCAGCAAATCTAGTGTAATGATTACAGCAATTGACCATGCTTTAAGCACATGAAAGTCATTCAAGAGAAAACTCAGGGTTAATCAAGAAGAGAGTTTCTGCTTTAAATGCCAAGTAACTGAACATCAGGCATATGACCTCCTAATCCCTGATCCATGTGTCATGCAGCTATTGTCACTGATTCATGGAAGTAGGAGATTAACTTTCTCTGCTACCAGAGAGCAATAGACCAGCCAAAAGACTCAAGCCCTGCCCCGCAGAAGAGGACCAAATGGGTCTGGAACAAACTACAATGTCCCCGTACGGAGGATCTGCATCTCCTGCCAGTAAGCCTAGCTGACTCTCAGCACTATGGATAAACAAATTTGATTCCTCTTTGGTGAAGCTTTGGCTTTATTTTTTAACTTTCCTTTCCTAGAATATTCTTCTCTAGTGCTAACCACAATTGGGCTTGATAGGAGGCCTCCTCACACTGTCTTTACTCTTGCTTTGACATATCAATTCAAAGGTTTGACATACCAATTCAACCACTGGTTATTTTCTAATTATTTTTTTATTGTTTATTTTTTAGTTTTTTGAGACAGAGTTTCACTTTGTAGTTCAGGCTTATCCTGAATTTAGCCTCGAATGCAGCAATCCTCTTGCATCTGCCTCCTGAGTACTGGGATTATAGGTGTGAGCCACCACGCCCAGCACTGTAATGTGTAGTCCTGACCTCTGGTGGGTAGAAGTTGTATGTGGTTACCGGGGATCAAACTCAGGTCCTTACTCTTGCAAGGCAGATACTGGAATCATTGAGATAAATCCCTGGCTCTAATTGTTTAATTTTTATTGCTACATGTATGCAGTACGTAATGATTACATTCATTGTGCGGAATTTTTACAAGAAATTAATATGTCTCAATTCCTTTTTGTTCCTGTTGATCTACACTCCCTGTTTTTTGTTAGTGTCATATTCATTTATTAATCTCATAGATTTATCAGTTGATTACCATGCATATAGATCAACAATCACATACATAAGATGAAATATATACAAATATAAGATAATTTTAGTAAGTCAAGGCATACCTTCAGGTATGCATACATTCACTTTCCATAGTGAATTACAATAATGTTTTTCCTCTTTTTTTTCTTATAATCTATCTTTTAAAATTGATTTTCTTGGTGCATTTTATATGTACATTATGATCACAGTCAACATGGAGAATTTGTAACTGAACATGACACAGCTTAATTCTCGTTTTCCATTTTCCTAACCTCTCTACAGCTCCCCTCTCCCCGTGTACATTATTATCTGTCCTTAATTTTGCACTTTATTTAGATACTGAGTTTCTCATGTAAGAGAAAACATTCAATATTTAAACTTGTGTCTGATTCACTTCATTTAATATTATAGTCTCAAGGTGTATCCATGTTTTGACAAATGACCCAAGTTTCTCATTTTATGTGGCAGATCAGTATTCCAATGTGCCCAAATCCTCTTTTCTTTATCCATTCATATATTGATGGACATATAATCTGTTTCCAAAATCTGGCTACTATGGATTATGCTGCTATAAACATGGCTAGGCATACATTCTTTTGGCATGATATGCTTAACACTCTGGGGGAGTGTATCAAGAAGAGGAATAGCTAGGTCAAGTGAAATCTCTGCTTTTAATTTTTTTTAAGAAGCCTCATATTAATTTCATAGTGATTTTAGTGACTTTCCTCTGCAAACTCAGAAGCATTTGTTACTAGTGATTTCTTCAAAATAGCCATTCTTCCTAGGGTGCTGTGAATTTCAGGGTTCTTTAAATATGGCACTCTCAGATAGATAGTTATCTTCAATATCTTTCATGTATTTATTGGCTATTTGTAATTATTTCTAAATGCTTATTGATTGGGTATGCTTATTTTTAACTGAATGTATAATTTGAAAATTTTTAAAAAAGTTTTTACATATACTAGATATTAGCCATTTCTTTGAGGAGTAAGTGATACATTTTTCCCACTCAGTTGATCATTTATACTACCTTAGTGATTTTTCCACTGTGAAGAAGTTTTTTATTTTGATTTGATCATACTGTTTGATTAGTGGTACTTCTTGTGTAATCAGGATTCTATTCAGAAAGCTTTGCATACACCTATGCCTTAAAGTATTTTACCAATATTTTCTTCCAGCAGACAGTTTCTGTTCTAATGTACAAAAACTATATACATACATGTATATATACATATATATGCATATATACATGTATATACGTATATATGCATATATACATGTACATACATGTATGTATGTATATACATATACACGCATATATGTATATATACACATATATACATATGTATACGTATATATACGTATATATACACGTGTATATATACATATATATGTGTGTACATATATATACGTATATATGTATGTGTGTACATATATACGTATATATATATATACACATTATACATGTACGTATATACATATACATGTATATATATATACTATATATATGTATATATATACACACATATATATGTGTGTGTATGCGTGTGTGTGTGTGTGTGTGTGTGTGTGTGTATGCACATATTTGGTCAACCCAAACTACAAAAATGAGACCTCTCAAATATCGTTTTTGTAGTTTGGATTGACCCTGAGCCTAGCCCTGGACTCAAAACAATCCTCCTGCCTCTGCCTTCCAAATGCTGGGATTACAGGCATGAGGCATCATGCCTGGCACTGTCGTGTATGGTACTGATTGCTGGTGGGCATGAGTCACCACACCCAGCATTGTTGTATGTGGTTACCAGAGATTGAACCCGGGCCCTTGTGCTTGTAAGGCAAGTGCTGGAACTACTGAGCTAAATCCCCCACCCAATATTTGATATATTTTATTTCAGTTTAGTACATGCTAAAAGCCATGTGTCTATGTATAATCTTCAGCGTGTGGATGGCCAGAATCTATCTTCCCTCGAGAGAAAAGTTTTCGCCCGTTTGTCAAAGCCAAAGTGCACAAAGGTGCCTAGAGTTGTTTCTGTATCCTCTGTTGTGTTTCAGTGAGTCACAGTTCCATATTTTGACAAGATCATTTTGTTTATCATAACTTTATAATGTACCTTGTAGTCTGGAATAATATGCGTCATACTTTTTCACTGTTGTCAAGAATTTTTTCTCCTCTTCTGTCTCTTCTTTTTCCACATGAACTTTAATATTGTTTTCGCTAGTCTTTGAGTAATGATATTGGTATTTTGGTAGAGATCACATTAAATTTGTATAAAAATTTTGGAAATCAACCAATTGGACTATGTTGTTCTTGTTTAACCAAGAAACAGGGGTTATCTTTTCATATTCTGGTATTCTTTTAGCTCTCTTTTTTTCAGAATACTTTGATTTTAATTATAGAATTCTTAAACCTATAGTTTTCATTATAGAGATATTTCATCTCCATGATTAGGCTAATTAAAGAATACATGTTATTTTCTTGATGCTATTATGAAATGTGTTGTTCCTTCAGTTTTTTATCCTGAGAATGTTATATTGTACAAGAGTATTAGTGATTTTTTTTTTTTTTTAGGTTTTTTGAGACAGGGTCTCACTTTGTGGTTCAGGCTGGCCCTGAGCTCAGCCTCCAACTCACATCACAGCAATCCTCCTGCCTCTGCCTCCCGAGTGCTGGGATGACAGGCGTGAGCCACCAGGCCCGGCACTGTGGTATGTGGTACTGGTTGCTGCTGGGCGTGAGTCTCCACGCCCAGTATGGTATGTGGTAACCGGGGATCGAACCCGGGTCTTTGCGCTTGCAAGACAGGCGCCAGAACCACTGAGCTAACTCCCCGGCCCAGTATTAGTGATTTTTGAGCTTTGACTCAATATTATATGTTTGTGAATTTGTTATGAAACATGACACTGGTGTAATTTTGGGAGTATTCGATATAGAGGATCTCATCATGCACAAATAATGAAAATTTAATGTCTTGCTTTCCTGTTTATATCACTTGTATTTCTTTCATTTGCCTATTCCATTGAATAATATTTCAAGAAAAATATTGAACAAGACTGGTGATAGTGGACATCCTTGTCTTGTTCTTGATTTTAGAGGTAATACTTTCAGCTTTTCTCCATTCAGTGTGATACTATCCTTTGGTTTGTCATAGAGGCCTTTCATCAAATTGTGATAAAGAAAAATATAATGAAACTTTTTAGATCTACTTTTGTAAGGTTTTGAGGAATCAAAGTTGAATTTCTTCAAATATTTTTCCAAATCCACTAAAATTATGATGTAATTTTTGTCCTTGTTTATATGGTATATTACATATATCAATTTGTATCTATTAAACCTCACATGCACCCATGAAAAGAGCCCTACTTAATCATGATGTGTGATATTTTTCAAGATAGACTGCAGGCTAATTGTCATATTTTAGTGAGTACTTTTGCATATATGCTCATTAAAATTATTGACATGTCATTCTCTTTTCTGGAATCAGATTTATGGTTGCTTGCAGGAATGACTTTGTAAATATTACTTTCCTTTGATTTCATTACGTAGTTTGAAGAGTACTGGCATTAGATCTCCTTTGCAATATACAGCAGTGAATTCATCAGCACTTGGGATTTTCTTTGTTGGTACTTTTAAAGAATTTCTTCATAAGGGCTGGGGATTTATCGCAGTGGTCCTGGCTCCTGTCTTGCAAGCGCAAGGACCCAGGTTCAATCCCCGGTAACTACATACTATACTGGGTGTGGAGACTCACCCCAGCAGCAACCAGTACCACATACTACAGTGCCAGGCATGGTGGCTCATGCCTGTAATCCCAGCACTCGGGAGGCAGAGGCAGGAGGATTGCTGTGATGTGAGTTTGAGGCTGAGCTCAGGGCCAGCTTAAACTACAAAGTGAGACCCTGTCTCAAAAAAACCTAAAAAAAAAAATCATCAATTTAAATGACTGATATTGGATGCTTCATTGTGATATCATCTTGGTTCAGAAATATATATATACATATATATATGTATATATATATACACATATATATACACATATATATGTATATATATATATATATATATACACACACACACACACACATATATATATATGGAGACAGAGACAGAGACAGGAATGTGTCCACTTCTGAATTTTGCATTAGAGTTCAGGCTGTCTTGGATTTTCACATAATTCACTGATTTTGTCTTTTTCATTTTTTTTTGCATATATCTTTTCTTTATTTTGTTAAAGCTAAGGGTTTTTCTATATTTTAGACTTTCAAAGAACCAACCCTTTGATTCATTCTTTTTTATGAAACAGGGTTTCACTTTGTAGTTCAGGCTGGTTTGGAACTCACTGTTTTATACCAGGCTGGCCTGGAACTTGTGGCGATCCTTCTGCCTCAGCTTCTCACTAAGACTACAAGCAGGTGCCTGGTTAATTCATTCATCCTTTGTGTTGTTTAGTCTCAAATTCTTTCTTTGTTCTCTGATATTCATAAGTTAGATCCTTGTACTGGATTTAGGTTTGCTTTGCTCTTGTTTCTCTTAGACCCTGAAGATCACCATTTAGTTATTTTTTGAAATTGCTCTGGTTTGTTTGTTTTTGTTTCTGTTTCTTTAATATAGAAATGCACTGTTATAAATATTGATTTTATGATTGCTTTCCCTGTGTGTCCCATAGGTTCTGGCATGTTGTACTGGATTTATAATTTGATTGTAGAATTAATTTTTTTCTTTAATTTTTTATGTGACTAGTGTTCAAAGTCTTTTTTTTTTTAATTCCATGTGTTTGCATAGTTACTGTGGTGTCTTTTGTTGACTTTTAGTTTTTTTTTTAATTTAAATCTTAATTGGTACAGTATGAATACATATCATCATCATATTCAACATTGAGAGTTTGTGCCAGAATATGACATGACTTGATTCTCATTTTTCCCCCTTTCCACCTGCCTTGCAACCCCCACCCCCTACATACATAATCTTTGCTTCCTTTTTTCTTTATTATGGTCAAATTTGTTTTCCTCTCATTATTTACCCCTACATTCTCTTTCCTTTTAAACATTTTCTATTTCACAATATCAACTATACATACTACAACTCATTTACAACTTGATTTTCTCATACCAGAGAAAAGATTCGACATTTACACATTGGTGACCTATTTACTTCACTTATGAGGATGTCAAGGTACATCCGTTTGAGTATGATCTGATAGTAGGAATGATAAAATTTTTCATACTTTTGTATTTACTTAAGAATGCTTTATAGACTAGTGTGTGTTCTATTTTGAAGGAATTCTCATGTACTGCTGCGAAGAATGCGTATTCTGTTATTATTTGGGGCCTGAATACACTACAGATGTCTCTTAAGTTCATTTGTTTGAAATCTTGGTTAAACTCTAATATTTATTAGTTGGCTTTTTACCTAGTTGATCTGTCAATATGTAACAGAGGGCTGTCGTGGTACCTTTTTACCTTTATATTGACGTTAATCTAATTTTTATCCCCACTAGTATTTCTTTTTTTTAATCTTTATTGGTACATTAAATATACACATCATGATTGCACTCCATAATGGGGATTTGTACCAGTATAAGACACAACTTAATTCTCATTTTTTCCCATCCCACTAGTATTTCTTTTGTGAAGTTGAGTGCACGTGTATTTGATCTCTATTATATACGTTATTAACTGTTAATTGTGCCTATTGAATTGTTCCCTTAACTAATAGTCAGTGACATTTTGTGACTGTTCTAATTTGTTATCTACATAATGTCCACATTTGAGAAATCAGAATACTCTTAAAAAAAAATGAGTTCCAGGTATGTAGTTTTCTACATTTTAATTTATCATCTGTGATGGTTTTTAAATTAATTATGCTTCTTTTATACTGTGTAAAGTTGGGTTTTGTTCTTTATATATGCTGTCAATATGTCTCCTTTGATTGGATGATTGAAACCATTCACATGGAGCAATTTTAGGAGCTGTAATGAATTATTTCTGCCACTCCATTATTTTTCTGATGCCAGTTACTCATTTTTCTGCTCCTGTTTAACTGGTCACCCTGCCACGTACCATACCATGGATGAATTTTCATTAGTTAATTAGTTAATTGTCTCTTTCTTCTAAATTCTTGAAAATTTCTGGAATCCTGATTTGATGATCCTGAATTTCCTAAAGTGCTCTTTGTTATGGAAATACTATGTTTATCCATCAATTTTGAATGATTTTTTTTTATGATTACTTATGGGATGAACATTGTTTTTAGTGCTTGAAACACTTCACACCAAGCCTTTTCTTTTAAGGTTTGTGTTAGAGAAGTTTGGTATAATTCTAATGTGCTTAACTTTATATTGATTTATTGCTTTTCTCTAACTTATTTTAAGTTTTTATCCCTAAAACCAACTTCAGGTATTTTGAGTATAATGTGTACAGAGAAATTCTCTTTTAGTTTTGTCTATTTGGCTTCTGAATGCTTCTCTTATCTGCAAATTTATTTCTCTCATTTGTGAAGTTTTCCATCACTATGTCTGTGAAGAGGAATTTTATGTCATTTGTGTTATCTTCTGATTTTTCACTTAAAATTATTTTCATATGAATTTTGTTTGTCTTATCTAGCAGTTTTTGGGTGAATTTGTCATGTTCTCTTAATAGTATTTGTGTGTGTTTGGTCTTTGAAGATATCATTATCTTTTATTTCGATATATTGTCCTCTCTTTGATCACTGTGACCCAAACATTCAATATGATTTTTAATTTCCTGGATTTGAGATTCAAACATTTTCATAATAATTCTTTGGAAAACCTGTTATTTGTATTTTGTACCATTTTATTTAACTCATATAGCTTTCTATTATTTTTTTCTGAAAGGTCCTACAACTTTTTGGTTATTGGTCTTATTATCTATTAAGGAGAATTTTTTCTAATTCTACCTAATACAGTTTTGAGCTGCTATCTAAACTTCAGTTATCCATTTGAATAATTCACGTGTGATTTTTGCTATTCTGCCCCTCATTGTCCCCTGGATTGGCTTTGTGAGTATTGGGAATTTGGGGGAAGCATATTGTTGCCTAATACTTTTATGTTTTTATTGTTTTTGTTTGTTTGTTTTGTTGTTTTCTGATCTTTCTGGGTGTTACTTTGTTGTTGATATAGAGATATTTGGTTTTTAGTGATGTATTATTGGCATGACTTACTATAATTCTTTGTAACAGCTGCAAGATCTCATCAAATTGATTATTTTGGAAAAGAAGTAAGCAATGTAGTTTTCCCAACCCCAAAATTATGTAATAATGTACTCTAGCACACCTAATGTCACAAAAGTCATCTGAATGTTGACTTACAAAGAAATAGCAATGATGATATGACTCTGTTAATTTCAAGTGAAATATCTACAGTAGTAGTGCCAAAGACAAATTAAATATTAACATGCCAGAAGAACAAGATATATACCACCTGTAATCTTAGAGAAGAAACTGGTAATTATGATGTGAACATCCAGGTAGCCCAGGTATTGACTGGTAGCTGACATGTGCTAAATATATACTCTATATCTGTGTTAAATATACAAAAGATCTCAGTTATTTAACAGTTAACTATCAAATATTTACCAAATTTTATCATTAGTGTAATAAAGATACAGGGCTTGGCAATAAAGGACTGGCAGCAAAAAACTGAAATGTTATATTCTATGTTGTGAGAAGCATGAGATGTTAAATCTCATGTCAATGTTAAAAAATCATACTGACAACTTGAAGGGTACTTATTGAAGGAAAATTAAGATAAAAAGTCTGCTAGAAATATAAAACAAAAGAAATTATATAAAGCATGACAATGGAGACAAATAATTAAAATGAGAAAAATTAAATTAGAAAAGGTAAAAGAAATAACAAATAAAAAGGAAATAAAGAAGAGTGATTTGAATCAAGGTAGGTCAAAGGAAGATGTTCTAAGCCTCAAAAAATCAGTGAAGAACAAAGAACAATAATAAAGAAGAAAAAACAAACAAGCAAATAAGCAAAGGAAAAATCCTGAAAATAATACACAATCTCAAACACCAAAGCAAAATAAATAAGTAAATAAATAAATAAATGAACAACAAAATGAAAAAGAAAGAAATGTATCTGTGAATTCAAATGTGTGGCATTATTCTAGGATCTACGATTTCATAGTAACTTCCAATTCAAAACTGGTTCCTGCTCATGCTATTAAAGAAGCCAGCAGATTCCAAACCCATGCTGGATGCTCTCACCAGCATGCAGTAGCGTTAAGGTGAGGGTATCTTCTCTTCAAATTTCAAATGTAGAGTGATGCAGCCTGAGTCTACCTGCGGTGATAGCTGAGAATCCTTTATTTTAAACCCTTCCAAGGTCTCTTGCTGTCTTGACTGTGGCTCCCCAGCAATCACTGTGAACTGTGCCTGTGGTGAGGGTTCCAGAAGAACTGCTGAGCCTACTCACTCCCTGGTGATCTGAGGTAGAAGATCTGGGCCTTGGAAAACTCCTGGCAGAACTACTGGGCCTACTCTTTGAGTGGTGTGCCTGGGTAGATTTGTTGAGCCTCCTCCCTATGCCATGGTCCCAGGAGAAATGTTGGGCTGACCGTCTGCATGACAATCTAGAAGGCACTGCTGGCCCTCCTTGAGGGTCCCAGCAGATTCTTTATTCTTTCTTCTTCCCAAAGTGGTTATTTTTTAGTATCTGTACTATGAACCTTGCAGAGGCTATGTTATTATTTCCCACCTCACCTTTTCCCAGAATTCCCCTGAATATTGCTTTAATTTGTCCTATGATGTTCTACTCCATAAGTAGGAAGTGATTTACCAAAAAGTGGATTTTATCTGTTGAGACTATATTAGACTTTCCTCAACATGTCAGCTAATAGGTGGTTTTTACTGTATGGTACAGTGAAACACCTGAAAATAACTGGTGATTAGACTGTATCCACATGACATAATGTGGAGTTTAAACATTTATTAGTCCTAATTGATATCTTTATATGTTTGATCAAGAACTTCCTTACCTATTGATAAAAGACTACAGAGGTAGTCAAGGTGGGAGAAGTAATCCCCTAGGCCTTTCAGAATGATAATGGGTCTTCCATTAAGTCTTAAATAACTCAAAATATTTTCAAAGGATTTAGAAATAAAATACTAATTCTATTATGAACAGAGAACTCACTCCTCCAGAAATGTTGAACAAGCCAACAATGACAAAACTAAGGCCTGAAATAAATAAGCCAAGAGACTTCTGAATGAATCCAGGCTTTATTTATTACCCATAACCTTCATGAAGATGTAAAACATACTCAAAATTTGCTCATATAGGAGTCCATTTGAAATCCTACTTGGGAGGCTTTTTCTGAGTTCTGATGTGGCAGTGGATCCAAAAGCTGCAAGGTTCTTCCAGGGTCTTATCAGTCTCTGTTAAGCAATACACTTACATAGAAACTATGCCCTGCCATCTCTAAGCTCAGAGAAGACATGCAGTGTCCACCATCAACACCAAGTGCTCATTTAAATTTGAAATAAAAAACAGGGATTCCTGCAGACCAATTGAAGTGATAATGAGAGAGTCTCTTTTCTTTGGTCATTGCTACACTCACTGTAGTAAAGGTAACAGAGACAGACAATTTGATATAGGATGAATTTGTCTGAACTGTCTGAGACAATATACCACTAAAAAAGCTGTTCCTAGGTTACTCTGGAAGGTCTGAGATTTCTTTATCAAAGAGAAAGCTTTATTACATCTCTGGGTATAGTTAAGTAGAATCATTTGTGGCCCCTGATGTCCCAGGGCTTAAATGAGAACTTTTATTGGGAATCCTGCTTTTAATTGGATTTATAATGGAGGTCATCCTGCTAGAGCTATGGCTTTCAAGCTCCTGGTAGTTCATCTAATATACCTCTTCATCCTGCTTCCTTCTCCACAGGAAGCAAAGAAATAAAACTCCTCATAAAACTCCAAAATAATAACAGAAAATATTATTTCTAATTAATAGATCAGTTATACTCCACCATTAAAAATAGAACAGGATATATTCTAAAATGTTCTTTCTCATATTTGCTCCCTATCCCATCAGCATAGTAGCAAAATTTATACATTCAAGCCTTTGAAATACTCAACTTCAGATGACTATACAATCTGCAGGTTATGAGTCTCTTGAAACGTTAACTGAGATTTCTCCCACTGAAAAGTCAGGCCAACAGTTTTTAACACATAGGCCATATTTTTTAATGTCTTTTAACAAGGTCCTTCCCAGCATCCTAAGGTATTCAGAGGGCTCATGACCCCACAGTAAGGAAGACATATAGTTCTTTTCTGTAGTAAGTGGCCATAAGATAAAAGAGACCTCCATCTTCTCAGTATCCCATGAAGAATTGTGGGGATTGCATATGTCTAAACAAATACAGTAGGTGAATGAGATTGGATATAAACCAATCAAACAACCAAATGTAATATTCAAAAGCCATGAGGCCAGAGAACTTGTGCAGAACAGAGGATCCAGGATGACTCGGAAGCACCAGAGCACTGTATTTGAAATAAATCAGAAAAGTGTTATGTCAATTCTTTGATATCTAGAAACAAACCAAGTATGATTTTATAGGAATATTTGTATCTGACATTAGGCCAAGAAGGCTTTTAATAGGATAACCATCCTAATGCTCTATTTGTGTGATGAAGAAGCTCACCCAGGAACTCTAGATACAGAGATGCCCTTTGCCTTATCTTTTTTGTTTTGTTTAATTAACTTTATTGGTACATTATGAATACTCATGATAATCACATTCAACATAAAGAGTTTGTATCAGGATATGACATGACATAATTCTCATTTTTTCCCTTTTCCCTCCGCCCTGAATCCTCCCACCCCCTATATACAGTCTTTATTTTCTTTGTTCTTTATTATTACCACATTTGCTTCCCCTTCGTTATTTACCCTTACACTCTCTCCTTTTAAATATGTTCTACTTCGCAATATCAATGATACATACTACAAATTATTTACAACTTCATATTATCATACCAAAGAAAAGATATGACATTTACACATCAGTGACCTGTTTATTTCGCTTATGAGGACGGCCTCAAGGTACATCCATTTGATCCATTTGGGTATAAATGACTCAATCTTATCGTTTTTAATGGAAAAGTAATACTCCATTCTATAAAAGAACCACATATTCTTTATCTAGTCTCCAGTTGATGGAAATTTGTGTTGTTTCCAAAACTAAGCAATCACAAACTGAGCTGCTATAAACATGGATGCACATATATCACTATGAAATTAATCTTATAATTTCTTTGAGTATATGCCTAGAAGAGAGATGGCCAGGTCAAATGGGACCTCCAATACTAGTTTTTTGAGGAATCTCAACACTGATTCCACAGAGGTTTTATGAGTCCAAATTCCCACCAGCGAGGGTGAAGGGTTCCCTTATCTCCACAGCCTTGCCAACATTTGTTGCTGGGTAATACTGACATGGCAGCCATTCTTTGTGGAGTGAGATGAAATCACAGTGTTGTTTTCATCTGCATCTCTGGAATGACTAATGATGTTGAGCATTTCTTCATATACTTCTTAGCTGCTCTTACTTCTTCTTTGAAAAGTATCTATTCATTTTAGATGTCCATTTTTGAAGTGGGTCTTTAAATTTTGGTGGGTTGATTTTTTTTAAAGCTCTTTATATATTCTAGATAATAGCCTTTTGTCTGAGGAACAGGTGGTAAAGATTTTTTTCCCATACATATCGCATCTTTTCTCTGGTATGAGAAAATAAAGATGTAAATGAGTCCTAGAATTGTGTTATATGTTGTGAAATAGAAAATGCTCAAAGTAAAATAGGCCGAAGGGGGAAAAATAATGAGATTATGACAAAAAAGTAAGGAAACAAATTTAATGTATATGGGGGGCGGTAGGGTGGGTAGGGCTATGGAAAAAATGAAAATTAAGTTGTGCCTTATACTGGTACAAATCCCCATTATGGAGTGCAATCATGATGCATATATGTAATGTACCAAAAAAGATAATAATAATAAAAAAATTTTCCCACATTGTTGGTTACCTTTTTGCTCTGCTGGTGGTTTCCTTTGCTGTGCAGCTCTTTAAAAGAATCAGATCCTATTTGTTGATTTCTTCTGCCAATTGCTGTGCTATAGAGGTTTTGTTCAAGAAGTCTCTCCCTCAGCCAATGTCTTCAAGAGTTTTACCTAACCTGTTTTGCAGCAGGTTTAGAGTGTCTGTTTTAATATTTAGGTCTCTTATCCACTTTGATTTTAGCTTGGTATATGGTGAAAGGTCTAGATCTAGTTTTAGTCTTTGGAAGATTAAAGCCCAGTTTTTCCAACACCATTTGTTGAAGAGGCTATCTTTCCTCTGTTGAAGAGTATTGGCTCCTTTGTCGAAAATGATGTGGCACAGTGTATCTCAAGTAGTTTCTGGATCTTCTAATCTACTCCATTGATCCTCACATTTGTTACTTTGCAAGTACCGTATAGTTTTGTATGGTTTTTTTTGTTTGTTTGTTTTTAATCACTGTGGCTTTATAGTATAGTTTCAGGTTCGGTGTTGTAATACCCCCCACCATGTCCCTGTTGCTTAGAATTACTTTGGCTATTCTAGGTCTTTTGTGGTTCCAGGTGAAAGTTTGGATTTTTTTCTCTAGATCTGTGAAATATGCTGTTGGGATTTCAAATGGGATTGCATTGAATCTGTATAGTAGTTTGAGGAGTGTAGCCATTTTGACAATATTGATTCTTCCTATCCAGGAGCAAGGTATGTCTTTCCATTTTTTAATATCATCTTCTATGTCCTTTTTCAGAGTGTTGTTGTTTTCAGAGTAGAGGTCTTTCACCTCCTTTGTTTGACTCATTCCTAAGTATTTTATTTTTGGGGGTGCTCTTTTGAAAGGGACTGACTCTCCAATTTCTTTCTCAGTGGGTCTACTGTTTGTGTACACAAAGGCTATTGATTTTTGAATGTTAACTTTGAAACCAGATAGGTGACTAAATTTGGAGATTAGGTCCAGCAGTTTTTTAATTGAGTTTTTAGGATCCTCTAGATAGAGTATCATGCTGTCAGCATATAATGACAGCTTAATTTCTTTTTTTTTTCCTATCTTTATACCAATTATTCTTTCTCTTGCCTAATTGCTGTGGCTAATATTTCCAGAACTGTATTGAACAGAAGTGGTGAGAAAGGATGCTCTTGTCTTGTTCCTAATGTTAGTGTGAAAGTTTCAGTTTTTGACCATTTAGTATGATGCTGGGTGATGGTTTCTCACAGATAGCTTTTATTAGTTTGAAATAGAGATCATCTATTCAATCTTCTATAGGGTTTTGAACATAAATGGGCGTTGTATTTTGTCAAATGCTTTTTCAGCACCAATTGAGATGACTATATTGATTTCTCCTTGAGTCTGTTACTATAGTGTTTAACACTTATTAATTTACATATGTTGAACCATCCTTGCATCCCTGGGATGAATCCAACTTGGTAAGGGTATATAATCTTTTTGAAAATTCTGTATATTCTGTTTTCCAGTATCTTATTGAGGATTTTTGCATGGATGTTATTAGGGATATTGGACTGTAATTCTCTCTCTATCTCTTTTTTTTTTTTTTTGGTTGGTTCTTTCTCTGCTTTTGCAATGAGGGTAAAGGTTACTTCCACGAATGAGTTTAGCAGTCCTGCTTCCCTTTCAATTTCGTTAAGATGTAGTGGCATTAACTCTTCTTTAATAGTTGTATAGAATTAAGTAGTAAAGCCATCAGGTCCAGGGCTTTACTTTGTTGGCAGGTTTTAAATTATATTTTCAATTTCAGAGATTGATATTGTGGTATTTAATATTTCTATACCTTCTTTATTCAGCTTTGTAAGTTCATATATGTCTACAAATCTATCTATTTCTTCTACATTTTCCATTTTATTAAAGTATAAATTTTCACAGTAGGTGCTTATTATCCTCTGGACATCCTCTGAGTACATACAAATTTCTCCATTCTCATTCCTAATAACATAGATATGAGCCTTTTCCTTCCTTGTTTAATAAGATTGGCTAAGTTTCTATTAATTTTGTTTATCCTTTCAAAGAACTAACTCTTTGATTTGTTGATGTTTTGTATTGTTTTTTTAATTTCTATTGCATTAATTTCTGCCCTGATCCTTATAATTTTTTGCCTAGTGCAAGCTTTGAGTTTGTCTTACTCCTTCCTTTCTAGTCTCTTGAGGTTCAGCATTAAATTGTTTTTTTGAGCTTGCTCCATTTTCTGTATGGAGGCCTTCATTGCTATGAATTTTCCTCATAGAACTGCTTTCATTGTGTCCCATAAATTTCTATATATTGTATTGGGGTTATGGTTTAGTTGTAAGAACTATTTAATTTCTTTAATTTTTTTTTTTTTGAGAGAGGGTCTATTTTTGTAGTTCAGACTGGCCCTGAGCTCAGCCTCAAACTCACATCACAGCAGTCCTCCTGCTTCTTCCTCCCAGGTGCTGGGATTATAGGTGTGAGCCACCACACCCGGCACTGTGGTATGTGGTACTGATTGATGCTGGGTGTGAGTCTCCATGCCCAGTATTGTATGTTGTTACCAGGGATCGAACTTGGGCCCTTGTGCTTGCAAGACATGCGCCAGAACCACTGAGCTAAATCCCCGGCCCTCACTTTCTTCTCTAATTTCTTCTGTCAGCCATAGGTTGGTCAGCAGAGTGTTGTTCAGCTTCCATGCGTTTGTGAAGGTCCTGGGCGTTCTTTTCCTATTCAGCTCCAATTTCAGGGCACTGTGATCCAGTAAAATACAAGAGATAACTTCAACCCTTTGCACTGATTTAAACCTGTTCTATGAACCAGTACATAGTCTCTTTTGGAGAATGATCCATGGACATACAAGAAGAATTTAAATTCTAACTTTGTGGGGTGAAATACTCTGTAGCACCTATTAAGTCCATTTTCTGAAGAGTTTGGTTGAACTCAAGGATTTCCTTATTGACTTTTTGTCCAGTCAATCTTTCTCTTTGTGACAGGGGGGTATTGAGGTTCCCTATTATTATTGTATTAGAGTTTATCTGGTTTTTATAGTCCATTAATGTTTGTTTTATATAGTTGGCTGCATTAGAATTCGGTGCATAATTATTTAAGATTGTTATTTCTTTCTCTTGGATTTTTCCCTATACTAAAAGATAATGTCCATCTTTATATCTCTTTATCAGTTTTGGCTTGAAGTCTCTTCTTTCTGCAAATAAGAACGGCACTCCTGCTTTTTTGCAATTTCCAGTCGCATGGGGTATTGTTTTCCATCATTTTACTTTCAGTCCATTTGTTTCTTTCTGATCTAGTTGTTTTTCTTGTGTGTAGCAGATTGTGGGATCTTGCTTCTTGATCCATTTTGCCAATCTGTATCTCTTAATTGGTGCATAGAGTCCACTGACATTAATGATTATGACTGATATAGGTAAATTTAGTGCTGCCATGTTTTCCTGTTCTTGGCTGTGTTATTCTACTTTTGCCCTTTCCCCATCAGTTTCTTGTTTGGTCCCATAGGTTGACTCGGATCGGTCTCCTGGATTTGTAACTTTCCTTCTTTTTCTCCTATATATTCTTCAGAATGTTTTGGAGCACAGGTTTCATATTTGTGAAGTTTTTCAAATGTTCTTTTTTATGGAAGTATCTTATTTCCCCATCAATTTTGCAGGATAGTTTTGCAGGATACATTAGTCTAGGTTGGAAGTTGTTTTACTTTAGGGTTTAAAACACTTCACTCCAGGCTCTTCTTGCATTAAGTGTTTGAGTTGAAAAGTCTGCTGTGATCCTGACAGGCTTCCCTTGGTATGTAATTGTTTTCTTTTCTCTGACTGCTTTCAGTATTTCAGTCTTTTTTTGGATATCTGGAACTTTCATAATTATATGCCTAGGTGTAGATTTTTTCATGTCATGGGCATGTGGAGTTCTGTATGCTTCATATATTTGGAAATCCAATTCTTTTCCTTTTCCTATGAAGTTTTCTGCCATTATCTCTGTGAACAATTTTTTAATGTCTTTTGTATTGTCTCCTGCTTCCTCAGTGACACTAATCAATCTTATGTGTTTTTTCTTTGAATCATCTAGGAGTTATTGGATTGATTTCTCATTATCCTTTGACATTTTCCATAAATTATGCCTTTCCTGTTCAATGGCTGAGATTCTGTCTTCTAGGTCTGAAATTTGGTCTTCTGCCATGTTCATTCTATTGCATAAACTTTCACTTTCTTTCTTGATATCCTGGACCTCTGCTTGTAGGTGTTTAAAAGGTTTCATTGTTTTTGCTATCTTGGTTCTATCCACTCTTTGATTTCCCCTGTAGCTTTATTAATCATATTGCTAACTGTGTCCAGTATCTCTGCTTTCATCTCAAAAAACAGTTCTGATTTTCATTTTACCCAATCTGCTTTTGGTTTACCATTTCTGAGAACCTTGGAGACTAACCTTTGAACTTTCTATTTCCCTTCCCTCTCTGTTACCTTGTGATGAGGATCTTTGCATCTTGGACTTTGAATGTTTCTTCAGATAGTGGGGATTTACTGCTTAAAATCATCATCTTTCCTTGTACATATGGATAAGGATCCTATATAAAACAGTAATAGAGTGCAGAAGGAAAACAAAGAAGCAGTGCTGGCCTTCAAGTGCACTTTGTATTTCCAGACATCTTCAGCTTGGAGGATGGTGAGAACAGAATAATAATGCAGATCTCCATACCTATCTGCATTATCACTTTCAATCACAGTCAGCTAAAATTCCCCTGTCATGTGGAAAGAAAACTGAGCTCTGATCCTCAAGGTATCAGCTTTTGCTGTTCTGTCCCTTCATCTGGGCTTAAGGGTTAAGGTTAAGAAAATGGTGAGAGATGTTCAGCAGGATGATTAGGAAACTTCCTATATCTATAGTGTATATCTAATTTTTAAAGGTTTTTTTTTTTTTTTTTTTGCATTTCTGGTAACCATACACTTATTGCTGATTTCAGTCCTCAACGTTGAGAACCTTACAGTGCCACATCATATGGCTAATAGTCTCATGTTGGAATGGGAAGAACTTCCATCAAATGTAGCTGAAATACATGCAAAAGAAATGGATATATTTGGGCCTGAAAAGGTATTACTAAAAGACATGAATTCAAATGCAGAAATAAGACAAGTCAGGAGAAATCTAGCAGTATAACTGCTAAAAGGATCTTTTCTGCCTTTAGGTATTTATCCATGAAGACTCTTTTATGACATCTGTAACTATATATACTTCGATGGAATGACACATAGGCCACTCATCCTCACGCACACACACGCAACTCTGATTGTACTTTCTGCCCCTCTGAAATTATTACCAATTAACCATCTGTGGTCTTGTAATTAAGAATCAAAGTAGCTTTACCTGGTCAGTCACACAGAACATGTCTCACATTGAAGGGGATGTGTGGACAGTTGGAGTAAATGTTATAATTTTTCTTGCCAAATGTGAGCAAAATTAGAGCTTTAGAAAGAGTGCTTCTTAGGCTGAATTTATCTAGGGTCCATTGGAAAGTCTAATCCTGTCTATTTTTCTTTTTTAAAAAATACTTTCTTAAATTGAGTTTTATCTTTCTATTTTTTAATCAGTAAAGTAAAATATTAGGTTGACTATAATTTTTCAACAAAAATGTTTCATAGATAGACATAAATCAAATAAAACATAAATGAGCAAAGAATATAAAATGTATACAGAATAATTCTACTAAATGAAGTTGTGACCAAGATAATAAAAACAATCTGAAATTTCTGTGAAGGGAGCAGTTATGCCAGAGATATAAAGCTAATACCTAAGAGTTCCCTATTTTCAAACCAATGTGAATTGTCACTTTGGAGGAAGCATGCAATTTACTAATTCTGTAACAAAGAATTAGAGTTCAATCAACACATTTAAAATTTCTTAGATACATGTGTGCAGCTGTGAATGATTTTGAACAGAATGTGCAAAAACTACTGCATTTTTTGTCAGAATATCTCTTATGGACCACGGGGAATGTAGCTTTCAATTGTTATATTCCTATAATGAATAAGGTTACAATTTAACCCAAAGCAATAATATAATAATTTACAGAAAATAAAAAAACAAACATCAATTAAAAACCTTTCTTTATGAGTTTCTTCTAAATTTTACTAAAACCAATATCCTAAGCCTTAATATTTTACAGAAAGATTTAGCATTTTTCTGTTATCATATTTATATGTATTTAAAAATATTACTCATAGAACAAACTATCTCAAATTAGAAATGTCTTACTGAAGAGGTATATTAAGTATATGAATATTTTATAAGTAAACATACCTTTAGATCAGAATAAAAGTCACATCACATATATTGTCAGTAATTTGAGTCATGTTATATTTTATTTACTCATATTTGTATCCCAGTCTCTGTCACATATAGATAAAAACATTGCACATCTAGACAAGAAAATATAACATACATGAAGTGACAAAAGTCCAAAATATTTGTTTGTGAAGCTAAGAAGGCTTTTCTATTAAAGTAAAATGATTTTTAAAGTGCAGTTTAAGTACTTAATTTAAGCAAAAAGTGCCTTTTGACATCTATTACAACTATTAGCTTCAGGCTATATAAAAATCTCATTAACATTTTAGGAAAATCATAGCTATTAACTCTTTACAGTGATTGTTTTATTCTTTATACCAACTGTTACTAAAATATTAAATGCATTCTGCTTATGTAAATTATTTAATTCTGGATATTTTAAAATGACAAATAAACACTACTCTCAATCACTGAGGCTTATTTAAAGGTGATGTTTATCTTGATCCATAATTTGAAAAAAATCTCTAACTTTAGATACTGTCCTTCTAGAATAATTACTCATGAATATGAAAGCATTATGTATCTTTTGATCCTATATCAAAGTTACATATATACATATACGAATAATCTATGAAATAAACCATGTAGATCCAAATAAAACATTCATGAAATTTAAGAAAAGAATCTTTGAATTTACAGATAGGGAATTTTTAAATTATTTTATCTTAGCTACAAATTATGTCTACTACTTACACATGTACATAATTTAATATTTAACAATTATATCTACAACTCTCATAAAATGTAAAACCTCTAACAAATATGTTAAGGTCACAAAACTATTTTTCGTTGAAGAATATAACTTTCAAACTTTGGTGTTGGGGGATTTCCAAGAAGATAGTGGAGTGGTAAGCAGCAACATTTTAGCTTCCTTGAAATTTGGAATTTAGATAAATAGGAAGATAATAAGTTGTGGAAGAAAAAAATGGGAGTGAATAGCTGAAACTCAGGCAAGATGTTACTGGAAAATATGAGCCTACAAATTAAAGTCACAGAGCACAGCACAGGAAAAAGAGGGGGCTATCTATATTTTTTTCTGGAAATATTGGCTCATGACTTGTGAGAAAAAAGAGACAAAATTGACAAAGATACAGTGAAAGTAAGCAACTCCAGAGACATTTTGTGAGAAATGCACCAGTGGAACAGAGCAGTGGATGCTGTGTGCTATAACAGCTGGTGAATGACACCAGTCCAAGGACTTGCTGTATCATCTTGACTGAGTGATTAACCAGATGCCACTCTATGAATGGCCACCTGAACGTGGGAGTCAGAGCAGTTGTGGATGCTTTCATTTCAAGTCTCCTAATGATATATTTCCACAGTGATTGGACTACGAATAGCTATGGAAGATGCCTATGGTCTGGGAACCATGGTCAGTGTAGCAGGAATCACTGAGTTTTATAAACTATATAACCCCAGCACAATCCTCATGACCAGAGACAATTTCATCCTGAAGTTCTATGGATTTGAAAGTCTTAGGACTGATGTGCTACACTAAACCTACTGCTGGATTACTAGATATTATTCAGTACAGATCTGGGCTCTGACTCTATTATTTGTCTATCAGTGAGGACAGGGATACCTCCTAAATTGAATATCATGACAAGTGTAGAATACAGAACATAATAACAGTCTTAAAATCACAGAGAAATTTCCTCCTCTCACTTTTTAAATTTTTTCTTTAGTTTTCCTTCTTTTTTTTTTTTTGGTAAGAATAAGCATTGCTTGTTCTTGTTTTTGCCTTTCTTCTTTCCTTCCCTCTTGTATTCTTCACCACTTTCAAAAAACTTGTTGTCTTTTAACTTTGCTTCTAATCTTTTCCTTTATTGCTTTATTTTTTCTTCTTCCTTTTATATTTTCTCCTTAATTATTTCTCTCTTTTCTAACTTTGTGTATCACTTTCTTTTTCTAACCATTCTTTTACCTTCTATCTCTTTCCAGTTTTTTGGGTATTAACTCTATGTGGTTGTATAAATGTCTTTATACTTTACAGTAAGAACACCTATACCACCTTCTTTCTTTCTTATCAAAAATATTGAGGTTTTTAAATTTTAGTCTTATATCCCTCATGCCAAAACCCTATATCATTAATAGTATATCCATAACACTGTTAGTCTTTTGATAGTTAATTCTGTAAAAATACTGTTGAATTATTTTCCATAATCAGCAGAAATATAGCAATTTTATTTAGCTCATACCAACTCTAAATTAATATCTAGCTTGCCTTAAATTTATGTCATAATAGCCAGTTTCTTCTCTAATATAAAGAGGAATTTGTAATTGGTTCTTATTATGTGTTAGTATCTAATTTTCCTTGGGTAATACTCTTTAGATGTTTCATTTCATACTAATAAGGTCACATGATTGTTGATATTTTTCTGTAGTCCAGTACTCAGATTACCTTTGTGACATTAACAGTACTAGAGTATATTTCCAGACAACTTGATTGCTATGCTAACTACACTTCCTCTTCCTTTCCCAAAATAACCAAGGTGGTCTGATCTTGGGGCTATGACTAATAGTTAGCCACACCCAAAGTACACCACCCCAAGAAACAGCTACAGAGATCTCTGTACCAGCAACAAATTCTTCACAGTATAAACATTATTTATTTATAATTTATTCAATCTCATCCTTGAACCAAAGAAACAAATAAATAATGTAAACATAGGAAGAAAAGGAAATAAAATACCTCCCTAAATTCCACTGAAGCAAATCCAGAGGACAACATGGGGAGTAATAGTAAAATTCTTATACCTGAAGTATTCAAAAGCCTGGAAGAGGAGGTTAGAAAACATCTGAATGTGACACACTATGGGGTTTGAGGAGGTATGACTAAACACAATGGAAATAATAACCAAAAAGTTGCAGGAGCATTCACAATATAGTAATGAAAAGTTAGATGATGTAAAAAAATATATGAAATATGAGTAACCAATTTACCAAGCAACTGAGAATACATGATAATGTTTCAGTCAGAAATTCAGGATATTAAAAACTGCATTGGAAATATGAGTAAGAGAACACAACAAGTGGCAAAATTTCATAACTGGAAGACAACCATGTCTTGAAAGTCCAACTACTTGAAGACACTTTAAAAACAATAAAATAAAATGATAGGTTTGAATAATTTCTACTTAAATGGACATACGTTGAGGATATTCTCATGAGTGAAATAAATAGGGCACAGATAGGTACATATTTCACCTTTTCTCTGTTATGAGAAAATAAAGATGTAAATGAGCCCTAGAATCATATGTTATATATTGTGAAATAGAAAATGCTCAAAGTAAAATAGGGTGAAGGGGGAAAAATAATGAGATTACAACAAAAAAGTAAGGAAACAAATTATGTATATGGGGGGACAGTAGGGTGGGTAGGGCTATGGGAAAAAATGAGAATTAAGTTGTGTCTTATACTGGTACAAATCCCCACTATGGAGTGCAATCATGATGCATGCATGTAATGTACCAGCAAAGATTTAGAAAAAAATGAAAAATGAAACCTACATTTGCAAGATGATTCAAATAAGACTAATACATAATATTTATACATCTGTGACCTATTTATTTCACTTATGAGGATATCCTCAAGGTACGTCCATTTAAGTATAAATGATTCAATCTCATTGTTGTTTACGGCAGAGTAATACTCCATTCTGTAGAAGAACCACAGGTTTCTTATCCAGTCTCCAGTTGATGGACATCTTGGTTGTTTCCAAGATGTAACAATCACAAACTGAGCTGCTATAAACATGGGTGCACAAATGTCACTTGATATGAATCTTAATTCTTTTGTGTATATGCCTAGCAGAGGAATAGCAGAGTCAAATGTCATCTAATTGCAGTTTTTTGAGGAATCTCCAAACTGATCTCCACAGAGGTATCTTTTCTCTGGTATGCGAAAATGAAGATGTAAATGAGCTCTAGAATATATGTTATATATTGTGAAATAGAAATTACTTAGAGCTAAATGGGATGAAGGGGGGAAAATAATGAGATCAGAACAAAAAAGGAAACAAAGCTTATGTATATAAGGGATGGGGGTGGTAGGGTGTGTAGGGGTATGGGAAGAAATTGAGATTTAAGTTGTGTCATATACTGGTACAAATTCTCATTGTTGAGTGCAATCATGATGTGTATATGTAATGTACCAATAAAGATTTTGATTAAAAAACTAATATGCATATAATTGAAATAGGTGAAAAATCAGAAGACATAGGAAAAAGTATAAAAAATATGCCAGAAAAAATTCCCAAATACAGGGACGTTAATAAGCTACAGATAAGTGAGTCACACAGAATTCCATGTAGCCGTGACCAAAAGAGAACATCTCTACATCACATTAAACTCAAACTTCTAGAAGTCTATTACAGGAACAAAATTCTAAAAGCTATAGGAAGGCAACCAATCACCTACAGATCTAAAATGATTAGAATCACTGAAGATTTATCTAGACAAACACTAAAAATCAGGAGACATTGGGCTGAAGTGCTTCAAGTCATAAAAGATAATATGTTTTCATCCTGCAATTTCTTTCTTTAAAACTTAGGAAGAAATATGGTACTTCTAAAGGAAGGAAAGAAAAGAACCCCACTCATTCAATTTGAAAGGAAATATGAAAAAAATTTCAAAAGTTTCTGTCAAAATCTAGAGGCTTATTAGTAACTACCTGAAAACATACTCTAATCAAATGGAAAATCAGAAGAATTGGATAAATTAATACATATGAATTACTGAAACTGAACCAAGAAAATATAAAAATTCTGAATAAGCCAGTATGTCAGTAAAATTCAAGATATAATAATAATAATAATAATTATAATAGTAATAATAACAATAACTAACAACTACAAAAGTTCCATCTTCCAATGGGTTCCCTGACAAATTCTATGACAATTTTAAGGAAAATCTAATCCTAATACTTCTCAATCTCTTTCAGGTAATAAAAAATGAAGCAGTACTCCAAAATTCATTCCTGGAAACAAGAATTACCTCGATTCAAAAACCAGGTGACATAACTGAACTAACTGAAAAAGAAATCTATACTCTTTGAAGAAGATAGATCCAAAAATCCTCAATAAGATCCTAACAAAGAGAATGCAGTAAATCATCAAAATCATCATATATCATGATCAGTTAAAATTAATTCAAGGGAGCAGATGATTTAATCTACATAAAGCAATAAATGTAACACTGCACATAAACATAGGCAAAGACAAAAGTTACATGATCATTTCGATGGACACAAAAAAATGTAATAATATCCAAGCTCCTTTCATGATAACATCCTGAAGAAAATAGTAATAGAAAGTATGTATCTCATTGGATAACAGTCATCTAGAATAAGCACCAGCCAACATCACACTAAACAGAGAAAAGTTAAAATTTTTCTAAGACCAGAAATAAGTCAAAGATGTCTACTACCGCTGTATCTGTTTAATATAATTCTTGACATAACACAAGGGGAGAAAAAAATTAAATCACCATCATTTGTGGATGATGTGATCCTCCACAAAGAAGTCTCCAAACGTTCCACTGAAAGACTACTAGAACTAATAGACTGATTTGGTAGCATCACAGGACACAAAGCCGATGACACTCTGAAACAAATAGCCTTCCTGTACACAAATAACAAGCTCAGCAGGAAATTAAAGAAGTGATACCCTTCACAATTGCGTGAAAAAAAATTAAAACACTTAGAACTTAACTAAAGACGTCTACAATGCAAATTATTGTACTCCGGAAAAAGGAATGGGAAAGGACGTCTGAAAATGGAAATGTGCCCCTGTTCCTGGATATGGAGGGCCAACATAGTGATTCTGGGGTAACAGGCCAGATCTGTTTTTCCTGGCATGTTCTAATTTGGGGGGTAATGGGGCAGAGGCACCGGTCGCAACTGATTGTGACTCAGGCAGGAAGGGACAAGTTGCATTCACACGGAAAATGTGGCATTAGGCAGGTTGTGCACTCAGACTGCTGTGAGTTTTTTTTTTTTAATTATCTTTATTGGTACATTAAATATACATATCATGATTGCACTCCACAATGGGGATTTGTACCAGTATAAGACACAACTTAATTCTCATTTTTTCCCATAGCCCCACCCACCCTACCACCCCCCCATATATATAAAATTTGTTTCCTTACTTTTTTGTTACAATCTCAACATTGTCCCCTTTCACCTTATTTTACATTGAGCAGTTTCTATTGTGCTGTGAGTTTGATGTCCCTGATTTGGGCAGGTTGCACACAGCCTAGCCCATATCAGGTGGCCCACAGTTGTGCGCAGAAAGTCTGGTTTGGGCTTCCGTGCTGCTGCGTGAAGAATGAAAGCTGGGATGAGACTGGCAGATTTGGATGCATGAGCTTGGTGAAAGATTCTATCTTTTCAATTTTTTTAGTTTCTCTCTTTCCAAAGGTTTTATAAACATGGGGTAGATTTTATTTATTTATAGGTAACTGTCTTCAAAACGTTGTCTTTGCGTCTTTTTTTTATAAACTTGGGATCAATATAAAAGATTTCAAAAATTTGACTTTTCTCCAAAAGAGAAACAGAGAGTAAGAAGAGAAATTCTCAGCTCTTCTATTTTTCCCTTTCCAGCCTTTAACAGTTAAAGTCAATAGCATTAACTGGCAATATACTTGTAGTTATAATATTAAAAGAAATACCATTATAATTTACATAAGAAAGCGAGTACAAATTGATAATGTTTCGGAAAATTCTGACTAGCACATTTTAGTTATAAACCAGTAATTATGAACTTTTAAAAATTTATTAATACAAACAGCCTTCTGCATCACACATGATACAGGTATACTGTCATTGTTAGAAAGTTACAACTATGAGAATGGTTATTATAATTCAGCTTCTCTGGTAAATTTAATAGTGCATTTTAGTATAGTTTTTATGTAAGTTTTTATCTTCTATATTTGTCTGCTTGCTAATTGGTTTAGTGAATGGTTAAATCAAGCTTCAGATTCTTCATTCCAAAAAAAATGAACTCACAAATTTGTATATATTTATATACACATTATTGGTTTCTGATTATTTTTAACTTTCTGTAAAAAAAAAAATTGTATTGTTTTTCAGAATAGCCAAACTCAAAACATAACAGGATGAAAGCTAATATGATTTAAGCTCGAATGAGACTTAGAGTTAAATGCTTTCAAGTTCAAAAGCTAAAAGTTTGTTTATGGTTGGGTTGATGTACATGATTCTGTCAATTATCAAGTATATGTACTATTTTAGTTGTCTTATGGATGAATAGACATTTCTATAACCCAAATACTTTTGTTCACATGCCCTAAGCATGAGCTAATCAAATAAGCATAAAATTGTCTTTAAAAGTGGTGACATGATTCAATATAGGTTATCACCCTTTTTGCCTGTATATTGTGTTTCCTCCACTCACTAGGAAGCAAAAATATTTTAATTGTTTTATTGCTACATTTTTTTATCTTTATTGGTACATTAAATATACACATCATGATTGCACTCCATAATGGGGATTTGTACCAGTATAAGACACAACTTAATTCTCATTTTTTCCCATAGCCCTACCCAGCCTACCACCCCCCCATATACATACAATTTGTTTCTTTACTTTTTTGTTACAATCTCAACATTGTCCCCTTTCACCTTATTTTACATTGAGCATTTTTATTGCTACATTTTATATATACATTATGATCATATGCAAAATTGAGAGTTTGTATGAGCACATGACACATCTTGATTCTCATTTTTTCCCATTCCATTGCAACTTCTACAACTCCCAAGCCCTATATACATAAGCTTTTTCTCCTTATTTAAAAAAATTATCTGTATTGGTACATTATGAATACACACCATACTTGCATTCAACATTGAGAGTTTGTACCAGAATATGACATGAATTGATTCTCATTTTTTACCTTTTCCCTCCGCTCTGCAACTCCGCACCCCTATGTACACAATCTTTGTTTTCTATTTTCTTTATTTTTACCACATTCATTTTCCCCTCATTACTTGTCCTTACACTTTCTTTCCTTTTAAATATTTTCTACTTCACAATATCAATTATACAAATCATCAGATGTTTTATCTCCTTTCTTTACTTTCCCCTATCCTCTTTTTCCTTTTCCTTTTGAACATTTTTATCCTCTTTCACAGTTATTATCATACATTTTGGAACTCACTTACACCTTCAGTTTCTCATAACAGAGAAATAGTACAGAAGCAGAAATATGATAGGCAGCATGTCACACCCTCAAGCATATGCAGAAGGCCTGTACTATAATGTCTTGAAAACAACCCTTAAATGTATCCCACTCCAACTTGTAACATGACTCATTTTTCTCTGAGCACCTAGATTCTACTCTTGAGTGTGTATTATATCTCTGGAAAACAAACCTTTCTCATATCTCTTTTTCTTCAATTTTTTTTTTCAGTACTAGTTATCAAACTTGTATCCTTGTGTTTGAAAGGTAGGTGTAGTACTGCTTGATCTACAACTCGGACTCCATGTATTTTTTATGACATATACTGAAAATTGAATTTCTGTGACTTGAATGAGCACACCAACAAACTTATTTTAAAAGGATGTCTTTAACTTCCTTAATTTCAAAGTCAAGGAACTCTTGGACTCAGCCAGATGAAACATTAATGCCTTTTTGTTTCTGTCATTCCAGATTTTTTGAATTTATTATCCATCTAACTATTTTACAAAATTAATAAGCACCATTTTATGAGTGGACATTCTTTGTTCAGACACAAGTCAATGCACTAAACAAAACTATTATTTTTCTGCTAAATTTAGTATGGAATGTCTCAAATAGAATAGCCATTTTTGCTTTAAATCTTTAATCAAGCAGTGTCTAACTTAGTGCCTCCTGTACTAATACTTATATTGAATTTTGCTCCATAATATTTCTTTAAAAGACAGACAATTTAAAATTTGGAATATATGAGATAACCCAGTGATTAAGGTGATGGACCTTAAAATTTGGAATAAATCACAGCCTGCCCTGATTTGAAACAGTTTATTTTGTATACACTCAAGCTTCTCATTGAAAGAGCTCAAAGAATAAAATCATGAGCAAAAAGAGGAAGCTCAGAAACACTTTGTTGGAAATAAGAAGAAAGTAAGCATTTGTTGGCTACCCACAAGGAGAGGACTCTAAAAATTAAATTTTCCAGTGTGTTTTGTTTTTATCTTCTGCAGAGAAGCACAGTGTTAACAGCATTGTAATGTTTTGTAAACCTTAGCTACACATCTGGCCATGTTCAAAGAAAACTGAGTTTGAAAAAAACTGGTTATTTTACATTTCAAATTCCTCCAAGTCTAAACTGAGGATAGAAATGATTATCAAATTATAGTTTTCCATGTTTAATAAGATTTTGGGATGAGAAGAGAAGCCCTTATTTCCCCATTCGTAGCCTAACGTTTTATTCTTTTACTGAGCGTATTGTTATATTTGTAATTAGTTAACCTAATTAGTTGTGTGGCTTGAGTTAGCTCTTAACTCAGAATGTGCGCTAAATTATGTTATCCAGTTAACTGTAACTTAAGTTTGTCCCATTCTGACTGTTAACTTATAATCTAATTACTTAATATATCTTCTAAGTACTGTAATAATATATGTATCATATTATCTCAGTGTTCAACTGAGGCAGGATATTAGGTTGTGGCAAACTGCCTGAGCAAATGGGAATAATTTGTAAATCATGGAGCTCCAGGGAAAGTGTACCATAGCCATGCATATGGGGCCAATCCGAAAATGCTAATGTCAGTTCTTCTTATGAGAAACAAGGTGATATCTGATAGAATGGCCCAGATCTAACATCCACCTGAGAAGTGAAGTATAAAATAAATAGTTACCATTAAGTTTTTTATCACAATGTTCTCTTTTTCACAGGGGTCTGCCCTCCCCTGTAGAATGAATTTC